>UZAN01041189.1:38721-50940 GCA_900618425.1 Echinostoma caproni
TATAGAGAGAGAGAGAGAGAGAGAGAGAGAGAGACGGCTCTTCAAATACATTTACCATGTGTTGCAACTGAGGTTATTGTGACAAAAATACACTTCCTGGGTACAAGTATATGAATGAACTGACAAAAGATTACCGGATACGCATGCCTGACGAGCGGCAAGGACCGCGAAACTGGTCGTTTACTTCCAGGGAAATTTTGTTCAGTCATTCATACATTACTTGAGTTCACAACTTCAACAAAACGTTTGATAATGAAAAAAGGGAGAACAAGTTTGTTCCGTGACATAAATTCACAAAACAGATAGGTTGCGAAAATTTGTGCCATGATGAAATCCAATCTCCGATTGTGCAATTAAATAAAAAAATGAAACTTGACACAGAAGAAACACTGGGAAGCTTTAAGTAGCATTTTTGGGTTAAAATTTTATGGAATAGCTAGAAACCACATAACAACTATCGATCTCTTCTACTAAATAGGAAAGGGGATGCAAATCAGAACTGATAAAATATTAAAATTACACGTGCAGACGCAAATTAACAATAGTGAAATTTTGAACTGTCACTATCTTGTTCCTTCTTACTGATCCACTAACCAAAAAACAATCAAAGTCTGTAAACGGGAATATTTCACAGAACTCTGAGAAGTCTCTAATCGTATTTCTTTGATGCAATCTGTGAAGAGGAAGCTCGATTGACTGGCGCATAAATTATTGAAAATAACGAGACAATGCACACAGTCTAGCTCTCTCTCCATTTTAAGCAGAATTGCCAACTTTTGGTTTGCTAAACCACTCAAAACCCGACAGTTTCTTCCCACTCCCTCCGGTGGAACAGACCATACAAAGCAATGGTGACGCAATCTTTCCTCGAGTTGGACTGGGTTTCCTACTGAAAACCATGTTATAAGATGAACAGCCACTTAACTCGACCCCTTCGAAAAGCTCGAACGTAGCTGGATCTATGGGGGGGGGGGGGATCAGGCAAACCGGAATGTTTATTTAGGCAGATAGTTTTGATTCGAGCTGATTGGGAAATGTGAAATTCAAGAGTCTCATTCTGTGGATGACAGCGCGGTGAGACGAAGCCAAAAAAGACCAGAGACTAGATCGAGGGAACCATGGTGAAATATAAACCAGAAGTAGGTTCTGTTCTGAGACTGTGAAAACATAACAATGTATTTGCACAATTGATTTTTCACCAGATGACTAACGAGGGAGCGGGAGGGAACAAAACTGTCATCATCGAATTTGGAAGTCAACAGTTAGATACAGCTTTACCTCCCAGTAAGGTCTTTAGTTTGTTTCTTCCAGAGAATTCCTGGAGCACTTCGGGGGTAGGGAGGTAGGCTTTTTAAAAGAGCACTTTAAAAGGAGTTCACTTGATTATTTGACCTTTGGTTTGAAAGATATCAGGAAATGGTTGAAAAAATGGATGTTTATATCAGAAAATAAAAATCAGGTGAATGAAATTGTATTTGAGCAAGCAAGTCAGAAGGCAACTACTACGAGAGGAATTGGTTTCGTATACTATCATCGATCGTGTACTTACATCATTACACAAGTTTGATACATGATTTGAATTGAAAAAATCTAGTTTGGATTTACGGCGTGTGTGTGCAGTTGGTTTTTTCAGGGTAAGCTAAGGGTAACGGTCACAAGCTTTTGGACAGGCAATCATTGTTTTCGAAAGATTTATAATCCTGCTTGTACGGGTCATGTTAGGGTTCGTTGGCAGTGGAGACACGTTTTCACGCTGGGTCGAAAGGTCATTCGGGATGGGGAGAGGGAAGTTGTAAGCCCTAAGTGTCTGTGTTTGAGTGATATCGATTGTGATTGACGTGTCGGGGACGGTGGTGATGTGATAGCTCCGCCTCACTACATCCGTCATACGTCTGTTTAGGAACTCAGATATTACATCTCGAAAAAGTAAAGGAATGAATAACTTGTTTTCTAAGCCCCGTGTACCCGTTTGGATAGCAACCTTTCCCGTTGAACCGTTCGGGAAAACCGTTTCCTCTGAGAACGTCCTTCATTTTCGTTATTTTTTAAAATCTCATACACTGCCATAGCAGATTGTGTGCGCTCGTGATGCTAGACTCACTCACATATATTTCCTATCCGAGGGGAACGAAGCTGTAAAAGTTTGTATATCGCCCTGTCCAAGTTTCTTCCCTACGCATTCTACGCTCGATGAGCCATCTTCTTCTCGGAAAATTGCCACATCTAAGAAAGACCATCCTTGGTTGCTTCTGTTTTAAACATGAACTGAATAGATTTGTGAGCTTTGTTCCATATTTGAAACACTCTTTTCTAGCTTCTGTCCTCATGTGTAAAGCACAATGTGTCGTTCGCTTAGCGACAGTACAAACTCATTTGCTCAATTTATCGCTTCGTCGCATTTGCTAACTGGGCCATAAATATACCTGCTAAGAGGAGGCATACTGCCAAATCCATGGTCTATTTGATAGTAAACGTTTCTAACAAACAGAAATCGGACGTTGAAGGTGCACTTAAGCAGTAACTCCTGCAGATCCTTCATTGATATTTCTATCGGTAAGTGTTTGGTATCGTTGTAACAACAGAGAAAATCTATCGTTTACAGGAGTGGTACATTTGTGAATGTAGCATTCAAAGAGAATATTGGATCATTCTTCAAGTGTTGTTCATCGATGATTTTGATGGACTGAAATTTCTCTCGCAAGCTGTATTTGGCAAGCTAATTGAACGCTGGTTCGAGAAGTCCTACGAGCCAATTGGCACTTTGATGAAATGGTGAGTTGAAAACGAAACTGAAATTAATGTCTTGTGAACCTTGGGTAGCCCCTAAAGGTGTATAATGTTTCATCCAGGCGGCTTGATTTAGTGGAAAACTGATTGGTCAAAATGGTCTTGATCCTTTATGAATTTATGACTATTCACAGATTGTTTCTCTATATGATCCGTTTTCTCTTTGTCTTCAGACACATTGACACATCCGTTGTCATCGGATAGTGGCTCGGACATCGTGCCTATTCATCATGTAAAACTCATGGTGCCTTATCTTGTTGGATTATTTTAATGTCTTTACGTTGCTGGATCTAACTAGGTGTTTCCATAGTAATGGTCCCCGGGTATTGGATATGCACTTACCATTTTGAAAACTAGTCTACCAGTACGGCTTTGAAACTTATAATCAGGATGGTTCAGGGGTGTTATATGACAGCAGCATCGAGCACCTGGTGTTAGAAGCAACGTTAACGTAAATGAAGCACCTAGTTCCTTATCGTACCTGATTACGCACCAGTTACGTCATTGGTACGCTCGGAATGAAGCAGTAGATCCGTGTGCTGTAAACGCAAAACATCCATGTAATGTTCTATGCATCCTTTGGCCTATATCAACATAAACCTAAGGAAAACACCACGTTAGAACATTCGTTGTCACTCAATTATCCAGTTCCATTCAACAATGCGAAGGTATCACGGTGGACTTCAATTCTCTCTCCACACACACACGCACACAGACAAATACATGCATCTGCAAACAAATTGGCACAAACAGACCAATAAACGCGTTGTGATCATTTTCTATCCAATAAGTTTCATGTTTGATGAATTGTACCGGCATAAATACTGATCGTAAAGAAACCGCCCGATTAGCCTCCCGCTGATCAGGTGGTTAGTTTGCTTGCTACTGCATGTGAGATACCCTTCTCGATCTCTATTTGGATCGATTAATTCACATCACCGATGAGACCAAAACACGTCAAAGCAACTGTGCAGGGCTTTCTTACTTTTCAGTTCGCTCTTCATTCGCCCTATACTGGACTCTCACGGAAGCGTAAGTGATCTAAATGTAGGAAAGGATAGTTTGAGAACAGATTTTTACTTGCCACGTACGGTTACCAAATATTTACAAAATAAGTGTATTTGTGCAAATTTCTGTGCAGTCTTTATTTACTTTTCAAGAACGCAATAAAATTTTATTTTATTATCACGCCTATCAAGCCTAGAAAAAATATTCTTGTGTTATTCACGAAACTAAGATAATCAGTTGATCTAACGGGTGACTGAAAGGAATAAAAAGGATTGTCGTATTCAGAAAAATGAATGAGTCTGGGAAGAGAAATGTTATTTTTAACCACAGAATTCAGTACAAAAGGTAAGTGAAAGTGTTTTTTCTCTTGGTTCAGTAAAAGTGTAATATTCTAATGTTTATTCCGGATATCTAATCGAAACAAAATCACTTGAACAAACACATGCTTACTAGTTTACCTCATAAATCCGAAATGTGGGTAAAAGTTGTCAATGCAAATGCGCGGAGCGCAATAATCAAATAAAATTGTTTGTTTTAACAGCGAATAAGATTTGGTCTAAGTTGATGACCCATTTGGGTGATCAATAAATCTTGTATGGTGGGAACCGAATAGACTGATTGTGCACTGAAACCAGACGGTACCCTCAGGTACAACACTACAAAACAAAATGAGTGAATTCAATCAGTTCTTTTCGCTGTATTTCGTTCATCCAAAGAGGTAGACAGATGAGAATCATAACACTCTGGATAGACTCCTATTGGCGCTTTCTCAGTCAAACACTTTGCATGAACTCGCAACTTTCATATGCAGATTTGAGCTAATTTATCACTTCAATTCACACAAATTCACACAGTGGTGCTTTTTATTTAGTTGATTTTCCATTCTTTCTATGCTTTTTTCGATATCCACCAATATTAATGAGATAATTTTCTCATTGCCCCTTTATCCATAGCACGTAATATTATTCATTTTTTAAATTCGAGGTTTATCAATCAGCCTACGTGACTATGCTCTCCTTATTCGACAATCTGGACGACACATTTTCGCTTTTTCTCATCCATTCTTACTACGACTTTAAAGCTAGTGGTAATCGGTTTAGTGCATTTCAGGTTACTATCATCTGCATGTCATCTTCGTATATAGTTCTCCGTGCGTATAGTACATTACATATGTTACATTCAGGAAATACCATACTATAGAATCAAATGCAATCGGTGGTGCCTGTGTATCGTTCCTCAGGGAAAGTGAAATCAGGACAACTCATATAAAAGGTGTATTTGTTGCTTTTTGACGAAAAACTCAAATCCTGGGCAAACCAGAACTACCGAAATAGGTTTTATTTAGATTTCCTTTCCGACGATAATCCATTACTTATTATTTTGCTCGAGGAGAGACAGTTGTGGATATTCCAACTTATTCGATCGAATACCTACCAAATGCATACATCTCATAGCGCTACTGCGGATTGTTTGTGAGTCCAACTGTTATTTTTTCGATAGTCTAGGTGCACGGTTTACCACTGTCCACAATAATAAAAGGGAAATTGTTTTATATTATTGGGAGCCGCACATATTGTAGAACACAACACACACCGCAAGGAATTCAAACTAGTCTCTGAATTTCCTGATAACATCTGCCTAGCTAGCTGTCGTTCATCCGATGCATTTATTTAAGCAGTTTTTCCACGTGGCTGGACAAAAGGCAGCATTGGCACTTAGGATGCTTTTTGCACAGGCACTTTGATCCCATCTCTCTACAGCCATTTTCTACCAAAATTTGAGACATTAGTTAGCAAGGGACAAGACAACGCCACGTCAGGGCATCAAACTTGATGTGTAAAAGATGAATTTTGTAGGTGAATAAGTTCTTGGTGAAGATGAACTCATTGAATGCATACTAACAATTGGAATGAAGATGTGATAAAAGTACTTAGTTAGTTTTTGCTCAAAGGTTTTAGGTGGAAGATGAGAAAAGGTGAGTGAATTTATCATTCCGTGATCTGACACATTGGGCTTCATTGTTTTTTATTCATTCACCGCAAAACTTAGCATATAATCTCATTTGTCTTTAGTCACTCGTTCTCCCATCACGTAAATGGTCACTGAGATGCTTTCACGGAATTGTCAAAATGAGCATGAAAACATCCTTGGTGCGGTATAATGTCATAAACTTCGGTGTCTGTATTTTTATGGTCGGACGGCACTTTTCTACCTAAAGAGTTCTGTTTTCCATATCTTTAATAAGATATTTTGTTTTCTATATATACATAACATTCATTTAGGACTAGCTAGGCCTAACCAGCAAGCGATTCTTCCTACCGATGTCCTCTCAATATTCGGGAAATAGCGTTTCCCAGTTTGAATAACGCAATACAGACAGTTCGAAACAATCTTTGTCGCTCTCTGCTTCAGCACAACTACGTGCTTGGAAAGCGAAACGAGGTGGAAAAGTAACGATAGTGATGGATTATGAATATTTTAACAATTTCAAACTTAAGTTTGGTAGGAATCCATTTTTGAAATTAACACTAAAAGTAGTAAAGCATTTTTTTCCTTATTGTTAGATAACTGTCCGGCGTTGAATTGTTTGTGTTATTATCTCACTTTGCATACTTTTCGCTTCCGCGACTGTTATGCGTTTCCTGATTGAGGTAAAAACTATTTTTCATTATCCATGGAAGGAATTCAAGCACTTCCAACTAATGCTTTTCTACTGAATTGAAACAATGGAACTGGTGGCTATTTTGTTTTAATATGATAGAATCAATGGTTTTTGGCATCATCTTGATTGATTATTCGTCTAATTGTTACTTTCGAAAATCCAAAATGAAACATGATTTTCGTCTGGATACAGTTCGGACCTAATCGGACACAAATGCCGGTAACTTTGTTATTGTGAAATTGATCACTCCGATAGACACGTTTCTAGGTAAGTTAAAATTGGAGACGGAATTAACCTTGTGAATTCGATTAGTGCCAAAGTGCCCCCAGATAGCTGTTTGAAGTTGTTACAGAAAACGTTTCAGCTTGAAGGGGGGATAAATGGTAGTCACTTCATTCCTGAGTAACCACTGTATAAGAACTTTCAGAAATTCAAAGTTCAAGACATGGTGATGTAGTTGGATGAATTTCCAAAAGTTGGCAGTGTATTTAGAATGTAATATTCAATGCGAGGCAAGTGATTTGGCTGTCAGACCATTAACTCAACACGCGTCACATTGCTCACGAAAACATAAACTACTTGATGATGGAACGTATCCGCTCAACAATCCGTATTATTTCACTGCTTTTGGTCACATTTAAAACTCTATTGGAGGACGAAACGAGTAAAGTGTGAGAATATGGTTTAAACTATAGGGGCTTTCACACTCCATAAAGTACCAGATATTTACCACGCACGACCTCAGGAGAATGGTTTCATTTCCGGAGTTGAACATGTCCTGAATGCCGACAGCAACATCGGTCAAGCATACGCTGAAAAGTCAATAAACCGAGATATTACGCAGATGCTATTTGCATTTTTCATATTTTTCAAGCCTACAATCTGCTTGCCTAAACACAAAAAATTGAGAAAACTTTATTTCTGAAAGGATCCCTAATGGTGAGAAAACTGTTTAGGTAAAATAAATTTCATCACATTGGTTGGTGTCTAGAGTATCAAGCTTGGATTAGCCCATTCTATTCTTCAGAGGCACCAGGCACTCCGAAGACCATCAAGAGTGTCTGGTGCCTCTGAATCGGCTAATCCATGCGTGATACTCTGAATTGAACGAGCCATTCGCACAAGGTGACAACCGTCGACCGTGTAACTCAGGAGTAGGAGTTTGACATCTCGACCCAACTGATCGCGTTTCGAGTCCTTTCAGGGACGCAAAAAGTACACACTGCTGACAAGTCCGAAACAGGACGAAACAGCTGTCTAGTGTCCTTTGTTGGTTATTATAAACCTTTCCATCGCATTGGTTGGTGTCGTTTCGAGGATTGATCACCGAGGGCTATTTCCATCGCTCATTGTGGTAAATCAACAATGACCACTTGTTTTAGGTTGCAAACTTTTGAACGGTTTCACTGAAAAACAAACATATCATCGAGTGAATATATTCTGTTCACCTAATTAACCTTGATTATTTGTCTGACGCTAAACAAAGGTCTAAACTAATGCCCCAAAATAAACTGTACAGTTCTTGATTAATAGCTATTCCAACCTAAATAACCTCTCAACTTGTTGAAATGAAAGACACGCACAGGATCCTTGGTCATGCAGGGATCTAGCAAATCATTTTGCATGTGTGGTTTTGGTATTTGTATCAATTAATTGCGGTATTAAATGAAAGTTTACAGGCGCTAAACGATGGATCAGTTGTGAGTTGATTGGAGTCACTAAAAGGACGATGATGTTCTTATTTCGAGGAGTGGAACGTATTCAAAATGGAACTCAGTTTGCACATGTTTTCTTAGTTTTAGGGTTGAGATTGCGGAAGAGAATTCGCACACAGTAGGAATCTGGCTATCCCTTCAAATTATATCAATGTTACATGATATATTTTTAGGTTGCGGCGATCCCATGCAATTTTTACTGGCACTGCACACTGCCTGTGGTCTTATACTAGTGTCCTAGTTGGTTTCAATCCTAAACACTTATTTATTTTCCATGCATGTAAAATTTTTATACACATTGAAATCACTGTAAGCATATTTAAGCCTGACAATCGACATCGATGTGTTCATTCCCTAGATTGTAGAGTGATTTGAGTTCCGAACAAGTACAAAACAACTGTCGCGTGCTGTTTGTCGGCTGTCCCATACTTATTTCCATCGGTAATGATTCACTACATAGGGTACATTCTAATGTCAATGTTATATTATTACTGGTTTTGTGTATATGTCGTGTCTGATTATTGCACTGACAAAAAGGGATGTAAGTGATCATAGAACTTGGGCTTGTGTGTATATCAGAGTATCCCCCGTGAACGGATGCTCGAAACCTCTGAATGTGGCTGAGTCTCGGTGTGGACTGTAACTGTTAGCATACAGGCTGTTCCCCGTGTAGACGGCTAACTGAGAATCTTTCAGGGAGGGGAAAAGTATAAACGTCATGGATTAAAAGGTCCGGTGATACATGAACACGGTTCACATCCAAACTATCTGGCACGCTGCCAAGCGCACTGAATCATAGTCATACAGAGTTCTCCCACATTTTGTTGTCATTCATTGGTTATTTAACGTTTGTACGCATGTACCTAATAGGATAGTTTTTTGAAGAGTCGTTAAGAAGGACAGATGACGTGGAAATATCCTGAACGCTCTTCGTGGATGGGTTGTTGATATTCTTTTGCGGAAAACTAAGCAACTAACCAGTAGAACAAAATATAAATAGCACCCCGCCGAACGGAAAAGAAAAGTCAATATCATATCGATTTGTTTTATGCCCTATATGATTCCCGCAAATTAACATTTTCTGTACATCTGTCATGATTCTCTTTTTCTCTCTTTCATTTAGGATTTAAATAACTCGTGAAAATAACAAACTCTGACCTGTCCAGTAGAGAAAGTAATCGAACACCTTTGATTTCCACGTCCAATACCTTCATTTCATTACTGGAATATGAAATAAGGATGCTTAAATTGTGACTTTAAAGATCACTTTTTTATCTTTTAACTTGCAATTTTATCTTAGCGCACAATTTGGGTGGTCACATTCACTAAACAATCGATCAAGCGTTTCGGTTAAGAAGCGCAAATAATGGCCAATTGAGTGAACCTCATCTAGGAACACTGGGATGCACGTCAAAGTTATTTATTGGAAGCTACAGATGGAGGACGAAATGAATGGATGCGCCGCTTTCGTCAGCACAGGATAGTTTAAGAACTGGGATTTTTTCTCTTCAATAAATTGGTTTTGTTTATCGTATGCCCCAATTTCTCAGTCACTTTAATCAAATTACACTGGCTAGCATTGCTCCGGACAAACCGGTCTCTGATATTTGTTGTTTTCCTGACTCTGTCCCCCCAAAACCACGTTCAGACCAGTCTCCATGCATTTTGGATGGTGAGTTCAATTGTTTTGATAAGTATTTCTAATACAGTTCGGAATGACAAATCTTGTCGATTTTCCTATCTGACTCGGTGTCTAACTTGATGGCATCCTCGTGAACAACGCACAAATCTTTTTCATTGAAAAGTGGACTCTAATAACAACTCAGACCATTGGTCTATTTTTTCGAATCCCAAAGATTACATCAAATGTTTTCATTTCACTATTAGACCAGTTTAAACTCTGTAATCAGCAGAATTGAGATTTACTCGCCTGACAACTTTGTTACACTTAGAGACAGCCTCTTTTATCAAATGCGCCGTATTTTCCAGTGAGCATCTTACATGTTGCCTTAGTTTTTACTATGGTCTGTATTGCGCTGTTTAGACTTCATACATTCGGGTTGACAAATTCTCCCAATCTATTCTTAAACAGCTCCGTTGTAATAAAGTAAAGACCCACAGGACTGGGACGTTCAATGCTGTTGAACATCTATCCTTTTCAGTCAAAATGTAAATAATACCTCAGAATTGGATCTATATTGAAACTGGCATGGAAAACAACACCTGTCGTGATATGTGATCCGCCTTGAAGCAGATCTGTGGTCCACTTAATACCTGTCTTCCGGATGTGGAGAAGTTAAGCAGTCAATTCGCGAGTGCTTCTGTACCAAACGCAAAATCACCTTCATTTACATCTACTGGATAGGACCCCTCTGTAACTTGGGTTGAAATTTTGAAGCTGCTGGAGCCCCTTAAATCTAAGAAGGCGCATGACTCGGATTTTTTGTCCCACGTCCTGCCAAATGTGTTTTGAACAACTTGCTTCACCTATTTCTCAATCTTTTAGATTGTTTATCATTTAGAAGTACATCGGATTTTTGGAGAGCTGCCCGCATAACACCTATCTCAAAAGGTGTCTTCCAAATACCCACCGATTACTTGCCCATAAGCACTATTGAACGTTTTCGAAAGAGTGCTTCTTAAACGGATGACGCTTTTAGCTATTACTCATGACCATATACAACTTCACTTCAACCTTCACTTTCTTCTCATTCTCATTAAATAAATGGTCAGGCATTGTCCGTCTCATTTTCCTTGATTATGCCAATTCTTTCGGATTACTTAGCCATGATATTCTCACTCAATGTATTCTGAATTGCATTCTGGCACCCAAAGTGTTCAATGTAATCAGTTACTGCCCACATCGAACGCAATTTACTTTTTGTAACAGTGAATCCCCCTCCTTACTCGTGGTCAAACCGTGGGTTCTACAGGGTGTTTTTTTGTTTCCATTGTTTCCATCCCTGTTTATCAACATCTTTCCCATCTCGTACGCGTGCCAGTATGCTGACAACTTGGTGGTCAATGTCTCCTCCACTGATCCTGACACAGTTTTCGCCAATTTCAAGACTGCATAAGTTAAATTTTTCGTTGATCGACGCTCAATAGCGATTATTGTAAAGATGTTCCTTTTAGCCTTAAAACAGGCACTCATTATCGAATGCCTTTTATTAGTCAGTCTGAAATTGCTGCTAATGATAATACCATCCCCAAAGCTGACTTCATCGAATATCTTGGAGTTATCTCGTCACAAAACGTTTATAAATCCAATCATATTGAAAATACTTACATCGGAGTTCTTAGATTATCATTCTACGCCTTCAGAATTAGAAGCTCGGTGTTCCCCTTATTGTGCTTCTTTAACTTGTGACAGGCTGCATTCTTCCGCACTGGTTGGGCTGTTCTCTAGTATATTTTCTAAGTCATTTGTCATTACACATAATGTGAGATAGAGTAAAAACGGTGAACCAAAAGGTTAGAAAAGTAGAAAGTTTGAGGGAGAGACTAAAAGGATGAAATAAAATTGGTCTTAGGTTGGGAGCACACATTTTGAGGACAATGGGTGGTATACCGTCCGGACTGCGTGGTTTGTTTGCTAGAGAGAGAGCACAATGTTCGGCGGATTTTTCTAGTACTATTATGAGGTAGAAAATGTTTGTCAGTGGAATAGGCGGAAGAAGGAGAAGTAGGATAAGGCGGCGGTGAACTGAGAAGCAGAAGCCTAAGCTTACTAGTGTGGTTGACATACAATAACACCTGAGGAAAAGCAGATAAAGGTAAGTTGGAAGGTCAATCACCTTGGCCAGTGACCAAAATGTTTGACTACCAGTGGCGGACGAGATCAAGTCTTCGGCTTTATAGTGAACAAAGCGTTCTTCAGTTTTCTAAATGGTTGTCGACCATCTGTTTATAGCTTGCACAAACAGATTGCGGGAGTCGGGAGAGTGCAAGTGGCGTTAGCGGCTGAAGGCTGAGTCTTGGGCATACAGCATGGTTTTACTACTCGGGGGATTTGGGTTTGCTAAATTTGGAAGATTGCGGAATAAA
>UZAN01041189.1:51465-62467 GCA_900618425.1 Echinostoma caproni
GGTGGATGGCAAGTCGGGGCTGGTGATTTCCATAGACAAATACACAGTAGAATGATCTGATGAGCCAAGAGGAGAAAGAATGAGGTTCAATGCAAATTAGGTCGGGGGTGTTGGTACGATCGCCTGCACGATCAAGGACACGTGTGGACAGTCATTCAGTTTGCTGAAGTTGTTGACCCGAGCGGAATGTTGGGCTTTGCATCCCAAAGAATAACAACATAAGGTTCCAGCAGATGAGGCGTGGTAATGAGCCGGGCGGCAGCAGAGCCACATACCATTACCATCAGATTTCGTAAACTTCTTACCCGTTTCGGTGGCATTTCCAACACCGATTGGTGAATTTTATCGTGTGCAAGCAATTTGATTCGTGTTTTTGATTTATCGGACATATGCCGTGAAATGAAGAACACTGCCTGCATATCCATCTGAATAAATCTTTGTCTCCAAATTTAAGATAATTCGTCTACATACCACCCCAAAACCAAAACAGGATCATTCTTAATTTGGTTGAATCTGAGTAAACCCAGTGACTTTCACTTCTGGCTTTGAAAATCCAGCCTATCAGGTAGACAAAACTTAACTTGACTTGACTTGACAACAACGCTTCAATGCCTTTTATTTGATATCTTTTTCGAGACTAGTGAACGTTAAGTCAATGAAGAGTAGAACGTGCTATTTTGATATACGGTTTCCTATCGAAACAAATAGAAGCAAAAAGAAAGCCCTCGTGATGTTCACTTTCACTTTCTTTATTAACTTTGACCAAACATGAAATTCACAAATACTCAGCTGGTGATGCCAATAATGCCTACATTTTGCAGCAATAAACGTACGCTGTAATTCACAGCAACCGCTTCAAAAGTCACTTTTGCCATCATAACCGATCAACAGAATACTTAACGCACACATGCTTCTGTTGTAAAATAAATGCTCAATCTACTCTACAGACATTAGCTGAAGAAACCCTCCATAAAACCCCCATCTTTGTGTTTAACAGGAATGGACAGCGCTTGACCGCTGCAGTCTGTGCAGGAAAACGTTTTGATTTTATAATTTTGATCAATTCAAATCATTTTTGACACGCAGAGTAAATGAAAAAACTACTTCGTGAATGTGCTATCTTTCCTTGGCATTCACAACGACAACTTTTTATCCGAAGATCGCCAACATAAACCCAGACATTGCTAAAACAAAATGACAGGCTGCTAAAAGCATAGTACATACCGAAGTTATTTCCTGCTCAACAGATCCCTCTGGAAAATTCTTATCAAGTCGTAGTACACCTGAAAACTCGGTTTGAGGTATTGAGGAGCAAAATAACTTTTGTCTCGGCATCCAGTACTTTCTGGTTCGTAATCCGTGGATCACCTTTGACAATGTCTAGCTAAATGTAAGTTAGAAAGGTCCGAAAGAAATTCTCTCGTCGTCACAAAACTTATAACATCCACCCAGCTTAAACAATACATCAATCGCGGTCTAAAATCCGTATAGATTTGATCAACAAAACCTAGTTTCTAATTATCAGTTATTCAGTCAGTCAGTCAGTTAGTCAGTCAGTCAATCAGTCAGACAGTCAGTTGGTCAGTCAGTCAGTTAGTCAGTCAGTCAGTCAGTCAGTCAGTCAGTCATTTGCTCTGTCTGTCTGTCTGTCTGTTTATGATTACCGTGATGTGGACTCTGAATTCCTCCTTCTAATATTGATAGAAATAAATTAGAATTGATAGGAATGCAACGATGGGTTGATCGAATCATATTTTGAAAAAGATTAAGCAAACAACAAACAGATGCAGCAAATTTCATTTTTCTAAAAGATTTGGTTGATAGCACATCCAATACAGGTTACAGGAATTTCATGCTGCATTCAGTTCCGTTTGCCCCGGAATACAATGTTGCGTTCGGGTATCCAAATGCTATCCTGTCAACCAGAAGCAAACAGATGATTCTCCGTTATCCGAACGAGTGCCTCACTAACCGTAAAAGATTCACACGCATCAATAACAATGATTCGGGTTAAGTGCCAATTGCGCAACGGACGCAAAAGAACATTGCATGAACCGTACGGACCTGTAGATGGGTAGAGGTGCCTGTGTGTGTGCTCGCGTGCATGAATGCACGGATGGGGGAAGGCAGTCTATTAGTCTGGTATTCATGAGAAATACTAGGTCATTTTAAGAAGAAACATATACCCCAACTGGTTTAGATGCAATGATGCAACGACAAAGTAAACCCATCCGATATCGGTTCTTAGACACCTACCGTACTGGCTAAATTCGAAGATGTTCACGATATTTTGGATGTCAGTAGGTCATTGTGGACCTCAAAGATGGGTTCGGATTTAGTATCCATGCTCTAAAATCGCGGAAACTGTCGATCATGGTCCTCTATCAGTACTAGTCTAGGGTGTCCGAAGGTGTACACGATTGGAAAAATGTTTGTTTGTATGGAAATGTGCTACGATTCATTCCCGACCAATTAAAAAACGAACTATACAAATTCTGCTTGTTCAAAGCGTTTTTTGGATCATACTCTCACTAGTGAATTGCATGATTATTATTTCTTCTACTGTTCAGTTAAGCTGTGAAAGGCGTCGTGTAGTCAGTTTGTGTTTTGTGCTAACCAAGCTGCCATTTATGACCCTCTCATTACTTGCAAATTGTAACAGAGTTTACCAATGTCCGTAGTTGGTTTTCTGGACTGCTTTAATTATTTTGTAATTCAACTCTGTGTAGCAGATACAAAGTGAAAATCTATCTATTAATTAGAATAGTTGAATACTATACAAAGCCTTGAAGGAATACCACGTATGCGTTTGTCGAATAGCGCCTAGTTGTGTGAACACTACCACTTATTATGCCCATTTCAAGCGGAATGACTGAATATACAGAGAGTATTCCATTTGGAAGATAAATGCGTATTTTGCACAGAAAGTCTCAGAAAAGTGAAAAACTTTCGTGTTTTTCGTGCGCTCTATTTGCCTGCTAGCACAAAGAATGGAAGTTTCACAGATTTTCTAAACTCATTAGCCTACCACGTATTTTAGGTAACTGAGGAGGCTGAACTTTTATCTTCAATGGAAATACAAGCATAAAAACGAGTATGACATTAAACAGTTTGAAAATTGTTATCGATTGTACAACTAAATGAAATGGTATGTTACATGTGGCGATGAATCGTATACCATCTCTGTGTGATAAGAAACGTATTATGCTGAAGTGGTTAATAGTATTTTTCTTCTCTTGCCATGTCCTTGGATAGGACGAACTGCTCTCACAAAGCTCTTATTGAGCTTTTTAGGAGATAAGTTCAAGATTCTTGCCAAGCGTCACCAATCCGAGGGCGCACCTTCAGTCTGCATAAGCGCGAGTGAATTGTAAGACAGCGGTTTCTTTTATAATTGTTTGTACGTGCAAAAGATCTACTCTATAAACGGGGGAGTGGTTGCTGTGCATGCCATACATAAGCTTATCTACAGGTTTACGCTCAAGTTAACCTTTCCACAGTTGAAGTTGTCGATAAACAGCCAAATAATTGGATGAAAATATAATAACTTTCATAATTGTAAGCCGAATTTGTCTGTCACGCAGTTAATTGGTTAACGATGTGATGGAATTTCAGCCTCAATAGTAGAGGTAAACTACTCAAGTGCTGTAACACTATCAATATACAGCTATGGACCAAACTCGTGAAAAATTTTATTTTTCATCACATTTTTTTTCTCTATACTTCGTATTTCCAGCCTTATTTACGGGATTGAACATGGTATTGCCTCATATCAGACGCAACATATCTGATGTAATGCCTACTTATGTCTCTGTTTCTATTAGTCATGTACTATTAAAATGTACTATTTCACGATTTTGACTATGGTTGTTGGGGCGTCAGTTGTGAAATAACAAAGTCACAGTAGAAAACGTAACTGGATTTTGTTTATCAAAATGACTCACACTTCATAGAGGTATTGTACTTTCTTCATGTCCATGTTCTATTTGCCCTTCTTCATTTGTGAGCACTTAAGGCATTCACTTTAGCATGGAGTCCACCAAGTTGACCACCAAACAGAATTTGCCAGTTTCCTCTAGTACACCTCATACTCTAACGACTGAAGACCAAGCTCGAGACAGCTAACTTATCCCTGTTTGTGAAACAGCGAGAAGTTTTCGATTAAAATAAAATCCCAGCTTCTGGGCGGAAATTGAATGAATTTGATATTGAACTTGACCCGTCCAGAGGCTGTATAAATGTGAAGGAATAATATTTAATTAGGTCTAACAGTTTTTATACTACTACCTTCAAGCAAGAAGATGTACCAACCTTCATCTGTGCAAAATAATGACTTCCGCGAATGCATTTAAAGAGTAGCAGTTACCGAAAACCGCCATCATCAGTGCACTACATTTTGCGATATTCGGATTGGTGTGTACAGGAGACCAACAACAGTGCAATCGGCAATTAATTCCCTTTCAACTCGTCAAACGGGATGAATATTAACTTCTTTTGACAGGTAAAACGGGATTCATTCAAAAACTAGCTCAGTAGATCAGATTTCACCGCATGCTGAATTACGCCTTGACCACCAGTGAAATAAATCCATTACCAAATGGACGGGCGATGCGATTTGAATTTGTTGATAAAATCGATGCGTGCTCTACTTTGTTGGGCGTTCCATAATGGCTTCTTCTCACGTGGCCTCAACTGTTTTTTAAATTGAGCCATCACTTTCCAAAAGAAAGCGTGAGGACAAAACGGCTTATCAGCCCAGACTATGCCCCAGATTGGTTTTGTGTAACTCTTCTCTGCTGCGAGGAAGTATAACCATCGTCTTGTTTTGATACGTTCGGTTTTCTTCCTCTCGGTTTATATCTTGATGGAGAAATTCTATTTATTATGCAACAAATTTAGCTTAGGTTCATATCAAAGCACTTGCGCACGTCAGGAACTGATTCGCCATTACACGGCTCTAAATTAATTTGCCCCTGGGTTTCAATTGTATGCCAAAACCTGTAAAATGTTTCATCGGGTTTGGATATGGTGACACTAAAATGGGCTTATTCAACGAGCCGCAAACCTCAAGGCCCACTTTCAAAGATCATCTTGAATGTTTCTTGGACTATATTTTTGGATCTTTCAGTATGGTGGATAACGCTTGAGTAGTTTGTGGCCAAATAATTTATCGATTTAGTTAGGTTAAAATATTTTCGTTAATTTGCTTACTTACTGTGCATTGAATAAAAGGGATAAGTAATTTAGAATACATGCGCTCAACTGAATAAACACTCTCGTGGAACTGGAATAATTTATTAAAGAGAAACAATTCTCATGCTGCTATGCTAAAAATGATTTCGGAACTTTATCCATAGCCTTCGAAGTATTGCAAATTTTATCTCAACACTCAAGGTCGCGCAAATTCAACCGGCGATAAAAGAGAACTAAGACCATAGATGTGAGAAATAAAAGCAGGAATAAATACACTACGCATAACCATCAATATACAAGTAGGATATTGCAAACTGAAGTGCATTTTCAAAATGAGAGTGATGTTCCACGAGTTTGTTCAACACCTGCAGTTCTGGGTGATATGCAGTGTAATACACAATTAAGGTATGATCAGATAGGCAGGGGTCAGGGTCTAGTCCAAACGGTTTCAGATTAAGTGAGGAATAATATCGTTGGTGCTGTGTTTCGAACGTAAAATGAACATTTCTATGCCTGATGGAGTCACACTTTTACAGCAGCATTCATTGAAGCCGAATACATAAGTAAAACTGTACTAGTGCATCACCTAATGCCAGTCTAATCATGATTACCCATTTGACACGATCTAAATAGGATTAGTTTGTCATCGTTAGGATTTTCGGATTGTTCCATGACATGTTTCCAACTGGACTGAATCTTGATTTATTTAATAAATTGAGGTAATTCTAGCACATTCCGTAATAATGTTTGAAACTAATTAAAGTATATGCTAAATCACGTGGTACGGAAGTACTTCGAAACTACCAGACCAGGGCTCAATACATACAAAGCCGAAAGATTGTTTCACTGAAACATATTTCCTCGACAGGCGATTACTGATCGTCTGTATCATCCTTTTTTGATACTCGACGTTCCAGTTAAACAAAAACAACAGAACCGAATTAACAAAACTCTCTCTCAGAAGGAACTCTCAAAGGGCACACTGTTTTGCATCTCAATTTAATAAACATAAAACTGAAAAACTAACATTAATATGTACCGCTGTTGTATATCTCACTGGATGGATTGATGCAATCAGTTCGTCCTATCAAGTCCATTCAAGATCAAGGAATCGCCTTATACTCCCCGAGGATAGATATTCAGTATGTGTTTCTCTACTGATGTGTTTCTTGTAACTCTTTTCACATGTTTAAATGGATCCAGGTTACGTAATGCTGTATATGATATATATGATATGATATGCCCCCCCGGGCAATCAGCCTTCTTGCCTTAAGAGTTGTTGGTTGTTGGTGTTGCACATAAACAAACGACAATGATTCTATTGCTGGAGTTCTTTTAATCCATTTTGGATTATCAGTTTTCTACACACAATGATGTTCCCCATGCCATTACTCGTGGTTGATAGCAAATCAACTCAAAGAATTCATTCTCATAAATTATCCCATTTTCCAGTATACTATTTTCGGAGAAGTGTTTCAAGTTTCCTAGTAGTCAAGGCTTATTTAGTAATTCATTTATTTTGAAACATAAGTGATCACAGATGTTTACTGGAAATAACAATGTGAACGGACTAGTTAATTTGTAACATCTCATGGTTCCGTCGCTGAAGGCGATGAGGGCTGAAGCCCTGAGGAGGCGGGATGAGGGCGGTCAGTCTTTTGGAAAGTATATTGCGCACAGTCCTTGGATAAAGCAGTTTATAATTAACCGGTGTGATGATCATGCCTGGGGTGATCAGGAGATGTATTATAAAAATGAATGGGCATGTTCTGATGAATCTTCAGTCCCCGAGTTAATACCCAAATAAAGATTTTGGTTGTTTGACGTGCGAAATTAAAAAAATCCGTTATTAAATGGTTTTACAGTTGTCAGTAGAGTTACCTGTTCCGAATTGGGTATCTCCCATTTCCCATCATTGTTCCTGTGACATCACAAACTAGCATCACATATTACTGATGAATATCTGGTGTGCGACGCTATCGATGATCCAAGTTACATATTCATAATTGAATGCATCACACACATCCCTACTATTCGAAAATTTCCGATTCATTCATGCTAATAGTCGTAATCAGTTTACCTCGGAATCCATTAACTGTACAATTCAATGTGGGTTCTCTGTCTCGTCAGGTAAAAATTGCATAAAAGATCTTCAATTTGCTCGATAAACATCCGCCCGGACACTTTCAGAAGAACATATATAAGTCCCATTCAATCTTTATTAATACTTGCAGCTGGTAATAATTTCATTTGAACTATGAACCATACGTGACTGAAGCATTTTGCTTGCTTCCGAAAAGCTGTCTAAGTGCAAGTAGGACACTAATTGATTGAACGCATATCTTTCCTTTCAGGTACACAGGAGAGCAGTTGGACTCAAAAGAGGATACAGGCAAAGTGTCTGACCGGACAGTTTGATGTAACTCGATAATACTACACCAAATAGTGGAGTGGGTTACGAAGCGGTGGTACAGTGCAATGTCTGGTCTGCACGTTTGAGCGTACAATTGCTTAAGCTTGTTGTAAAAGAAGTGCATTTGCTTACTGCTTTTGTGAAATTGCAGTTCGTATGAAATGACCACAAATAACCACAAATATCCTCCATTCTCGAAAACTGAAAATCTGGGACTTTCGTGTGTTGTGCAATGATGAACATTTCATGAAACAGTTTAGGCAAGAAAAAGAAAACTTGAAATTTATCATATCCTTACTCATTTCAATTCCTATTGTTGAAAACACAATAGCACAGCATTGATCGAAGTCGTGGGACGTGACTCTCAATGCAGAAATGTATTTCAGTCTTTAGTGTTATACATCCACATGAATACCTGTGAGTAGAGAGTATTTATTCCTAACTTTATCTCCTTCTGCAGTGTTGCTGATTCTCTTGTTGTACTACCTTGATCGAGGTGGATGTGATTGTCACGATGAAATTTGTGGGAGTTCTCGTAGGTTACAGCTCAAAGTTAGAGACGAATTTGTGCGAAGCAGCATGAAAGTTCATTCATTTTAATAAATTATTATCGTTCTATATGGATATTCATTTTGTTCAGTTTAAGTACTCCGAATTGTCTATATTTTCCATGCGGTGCACAAATAACTTACCATTCACTTGTAATCATAGTTAAACTAAAACATTATGTGGCCACAGGCTATTCAGGAAATATTTCTTATCCTCAAGGGAGTAAACGTATATTCAAACAAGTCCGAGGAAACTAAGAGCATGAAATTCCATTGGCAAGTTGGTGGACTCCTTGGCAAAACGACTGAAGCAAGTGGTTAACAATAAAAGAAGGCGCATAAGGGTATTAATAACATGAAATTGAAGTACGTGCCTATAAAACATTTTTTATAATGTCCGGTGGTTGTTTTGTTTTCTTACAACTGATGCGCCGTAGTCCACCGGCGAAATCGAGTAACCATCCTTTGATGATCTATTTGACTAGCAGAGGCAATAACACAATTGTACGGACATGATTTGTCTCGTATGGGTTAATGTCATATTCGTTCCCGAGGGAGAAGCTTACAAGACTAGCCTGTGCAAGGAAGGACCCTGACAGAACTGGCAGTCACATGATTTGTATCAATACCCGTGCTACCGTCGGATAGTTTTGCGATTTTACAGTGGAACACTGAGTCATCATTTTGACATACCTTACGGAATAAATTCCTTCGACTTTAAAGGTTTTAACATCCTTGTGTTTTATCAAGCGTGAACATCAATTTTAATCTTTTGCACATTGTGCGAAAAATCACCACAACCGTTTGAGGATGAAGGAACAAAGACTGCAAATAAAAAATGCTGATTGAAAGGTAGCTCTTAAGCGGCCTTCCACCAGTAAACTGACTGTTGCCGTTATTAGCTCCCGTAACATTCGCTTTCTCATGGGATAAATAGGTTATGTTATGTGTATGATGCATGAAAAAGTGTGCACAACATTGGAATTATCACTCTCCTGGAACGTTTGTTCCATCCTGAATTTGAGGACCGTGTTGCCCGGCTTGATGAAATGGATATCTTTCGAAGTCGGATAGAGAAGCTAAAAACTCAAGTATTCACACTATATCCTGGATCATATCGTTGCTTCTGTACACGTAAATAATGCATCGTATGTGATAATTAATATACGCTCAGCGACCACATAATCATAGGCGGAGAACGATTGCGGTTAGAATCACTCACTAAAAACATTTGCTGCTCAGGTAGGGCCAGAGTAATAAGCCATTCACACTGTTTATACTTTGGGGGAAGGTAGTTTAGGAAGAGTAAGTGATTTAGACTGTAGTGTTAACTTTTGTCAACCGTATCTGGTGCAAAACCTCTCACCTTTTGTTTCATTTTCACACAAGAAAACCTGAGTGTCTTGCAGTTCAATATAAACCCTGATTTTTTAGTAAATTTCATCATATCTTGCTATAAAACATTTACATTGTTGCTGACACGCCAGAACCCAATATTCGAATAATTTCTGACCATTTTTCGACATGATTCGTGGGCGTATCAGTCCTTGTGTATTTCCACCGGTGATTTTAGTCGTTTCGATATTTTCAAGGATTTTAGGTTTGGTTAATCTTGTACATTTTCCAACTCGTTTGGATGTCCAAGTTGAAGGCAGTTTTGTGAATATTCCAGAGTTCTTATTTAAAGAAGAAAGAGTTGTAGTTAGTACGTCCAAACACTGAAAAATTCTTTTGCATCCTAAGGTTTATCATCGCGAACAAACAAACGCAGCTTCCTAGACCTTGCGCAGGAAGAACCGTACGCCCAATAACCTCATTAGATTCCAAAACCTGAATTCTTCAAGAGATTTTTCTGTTTTCTCCGATTGAAATATTTCTTCAAGATTCGAACATTTTAAAAGCTATCTTAATTTGTGTTTCGATTCGTACTGCTCCATCGAGACTGTTTATATTCATAATGACATATTTCATCGCCTCTTCTATTACAGCCTTGGCGTGAGGAAAAGGCCTATATGGATGGGAGGCGTAAAGATGATGATTTCCGATCCTGTAGTGGGGGAATTTGATTTACATTTTTCTGCGTCATCAATTCCACTGAAAATATCAGCCTTATTTCTCCGATTGACGATCTCGAAGTTCTGAAACAACTTGAGTAAGATAGGATTCTTGGACCGGTTTCATTAGCCCACTTTTTGTTTAAAGCCTTGAAACCCCCATGGCTGAGTTATTCCTTTTTTGTAAATCCCCGGGAAAAATACGGGATTGCTGGATTACTGCCCAGATCAGACCGATGCCCAAGATATATTATTCTGAGAATCGACCAATTGCCTGTGACACAGCCCTGTTGGAAGGTTGTTGAACGGGATGACTGCTCTTGTAGATGTTCTCGAAATGTAATCACAATAGTTTACAAATCCACTTCAGTTTGCTTACATACATTCCCATTCGATTGCTAGTGTCGTTGCTCATTTTGATCACTCTATCGGTTGTATTTTTAATTAACAGTGCTGAAACTATTTGCATTAATTTTCTTAGTTATTATGATGCTTCTTACGCAAACTTTGGTGTCTTTAGGGTGAGATTTGTCAACATTCTCTCTATACTTATTTGTAAACTATGTGCTTGCTCCCATAATTATGCTAACAATGTGGTGATTGGGTGAACCCCCAAGTAACGGTGTATCTTTATGGGAGTCTGAAGGACGTTTTTATTTTGTGCCAGCCCCGATCTCTCATGCCCCACCTTTTCAGATATTTTATTGTTCCCTTCAACCTTAAATCCGGACCCCTTTACCAAACTGATTTTATTGATTTTCCTGAAGTCGCCGGTGATAACCACAACATTTGCA
>UZAN01041191.1:16339-27528 GCA_900618425.1 Echinostoma caproni
GTAGGGTAGATACCAATGCTGCTTTCACCATAACTCAAATCTAAGGCTATTTGAGTTAAAACGCTAGCAACAGTTGAGTTAGTTATCATCCACTTGTTATAGCCATAATTATATTCACAAACATGTTTAGGCACTCTTACTCCCCTGGCCTAGGGTGGACCACACCGCGCATGAGCGTAGTGATGATTCACAGCTTACTCAAACTGTTCCCATTCAAACAACATAATGGGAGACAAACAACTCTTTGCTATTACTATTTGACCTCGAATGTTTGAACCCGACACATCGCCTTCCTATTATTTTCTCATCGACAGAATAAACTCACCTGAAACCTATGTTTGACTGCCATCTGTTTTCTTATTCAATGGTTAGGTTTCTGTGGTGGCCACTTGGCAGAACACTTCGGTCAAAAGAAACGAACTTGTGCGCATGTGAAAAGACTTCAACGTGAGAGTTTCAAGAGTACGGAAGCTTCATTTTTCCAATGTGAAGCTGGAGACGGAGAGAGATCAATATCCTTCGTTTGAACTGGACAAATTACACCCATCCAGATAAGGTGCAGGCAATAAAATAGTGTGAAATAAGAAACGATTGGGAGAAGCGTCTGAACTTTCTAATTAAGCCATTTTAGCATTTAGAAATAGCTGTGCATGTATCCATTCCCTGTAGATAGTTGATCTATCAATCGAGATCTAATAGCATTCTTCAATGCGTGTTAGCATTGTTGTTACTAAAATCAGGACAAAAGCAAGTTTCTTATTCAAGAAACAATGTCTTGCTTATTAAAAGTTTCAGCTATCAAAGAAGCATGGCAAAGGAAATTGTCTACACCGGATTGACAAGCCATGTAGAGATAATTGTTTCGTTTGTGTAGATTACCGTAAACTAGAGACCAACTTAACTCATTTAACTTGCAATACATATTTCAGTCATTGATTAAAAAGTCATTTAACATAGGAATGTCAATCTTTGGAAGCCGTTCATGTCTACTATTCCGCAGAGCGCACACGATGGATTATTGATTTGCAATGATTTGGTTCAAATGTGCATTAAATTCTAGATACTCAGGTATCCAGTGGTAAACACTTGCTTTTTTAGTTGATCAAATCCTAACGGTCACAGTTATCTAAGTGGTATACTAGAGGTTCGCAAAAATATAGCGCGAATTTGCTGTTACAAAACTTCTTCGCATGTACAATCAAAATACACAACGGAGCGGGTGTGTGATGTGCAAATTTATCGTCTGTAAAGCAATTGATTGTTTCCAATGCACGAGCGAGCAAGCGTCAATTATCCGGGCACTTGACGGACGGTCTGGTTTGTTTCAGATATTTTGAGGAATTTTCCAAGTTTGAAAAGAAAATGATTGCATTCTTGTCGATCGTTATCCGAACTTCTGCCAAATTAAACCTATTACCATAATCGATTTCTATAAGGTTCATTTTCTTTACTTGTTTTTTATTGTAGTGACATAAGTAGCCTCTGAGATTTGTGGTCTAAAACCTACAATTGCAAGAATTACACAACGATTCTTTTATATGGGTAAATTTTAAGAAAATAAACTCAGATACAATGATAACTTTTAGTTGATAATAATTATGTGTGATTGAACAGCAGCCTTCGGGTTGATAGGAGAAGTGACATTAGAAGAAGCTACAGAAGAAGCGGTAATACAAAATATCGAGAGCGTCGCAGAACCTGAAAAAACACTAAATCTTACTTTGTTTGATATCATATAAGAACAGCGTAACCGGAAGTTCACTTACTCCGGATTGCTACAATGTGTCTTCTGCTGGTTTCGCTTCAAACGCAGATTTCTTAACCAGGACGGAGACGGCTCATCAAACCTAATAGGTCTCAAAATGCTTCATTCCCGTGTATTATGCGGTAACAAAATGAAATCTCAAATATTGTGATGGAGTGACCTAAACTGCATTTATTCGCGTGTTTATTTCTGGGTTGCACTTATAATGTTTACCATATGTCATGCTATTCGTCATGGCTTCGCCAACCATGTCATCCAATTCTAAATGTAACGCTGCATATTGTGTTAGGTTCCACCGAATTATCACAAGTTGTTTTAAGTTATATGTATATCCGAATTGTCTATGTATCATTACAGAGCGCTGCAATCGCAGCAGCATTATTCCCTTCTCCAACTTCTACATTTGCTGAGCTATTTTCTTCCCGTAACTGAGTCATGAGGTCAAGACAATTTATTTTGGAAACAGTAAATTGTTTCTACCTTATATTATCCGTGATCAGTGAACGCATTTATTCAAACGTAATCAGCCCTAACGAATCTTTAAATTTATCTTTCAGCTCAACCGAATATGCTATGTAATCAGGCAGTCATCTAGTCACTGAGGCTTCAAAGGTTTTTGTAAGATCAAGCCAGGCTAAATGTATTCTAAGATAAGGGTCAAATTCACTAGAGAGAGTTCAATGTTCGATGTAATAGTCATGTCAAATGTTGTCCGAATGAGGTCCACACAAACAGGTAAATGATGGCATACAGAATGAGGTGGCAAAATAAAACACTTCGTTCTTCATTTGAAAAGTGTGAACCGGTTCAGATTTGAATATAAATTCAATTGCCCAGAATAGAATATTCTTTCCACCGCTCATGAAAGTCTTAGTTGAATAAGTTCTGCTAACGTACCTCTGAACGGCAGGTGGGCATGATAAGGGCTTTTCAAGGCCCCTGATTCTGTTGGTCATTTTATAATTTCACATTCTCTGCCTTTGCACTAACTTTAATGGTTAGGCGTTTTGTGGGTAAACGTCTATAATTGAGATTTATCTGTTCAGCATGTTTCTTACTATTTTACCCAAACACGTGAGTTTACCACACAAGGACCATTTTGAAGGCTTTTATCTAGCTTTACTCCGCACACAATTTTGAGTAAACCTGTTTTCAAGGAGATCAGATGGCAAGAATTTGCATCAAGATATGCTTAATCAGTTGTTTATACCACAGATCATACTCTGCGGTACCTCGATCTCGTATTTCCTCATGTTCTATCCTTCAATGTCTCTTAGTTTTGTTGTTGGTGAAGATCAAACAATTGCATATTTTTATTCCAATATCAAACGCACTGTTTGTCAGCTATACATTTTATAATTGATGATTAATTATTGGACTGCTGTTGAACAAAAAGAATAATAATTTGAAAGGAAACGTTCAGTTTTCATGTTTTTGTTGTTTCTCAAAGGATAAAGTCCGTTCTTAAATCCAACGAAAATTACTCAGTATGCTATTTTATCACCGACATGTTTTGATTTCCGCATTTTTCAAATACCCGGGAACAGATATTGCAAATATTTGTTGTCATCAGCAAACATTTTGATTGAATAATGTTATTTGATATTCAAACTTTGGATTTCTTCAAACGTTTTCATAATACTGTAACCGGGTACGACCCTGGTGTTAACACGGTGTCAGATTAAAACTCTTTTAACAGCAATAAGTTCTATTTCTTGCTGTAGCGGAAAGGTTATCTGAAGGAAACCAGTGCATGTAATAAAAGGTTTTTCATCAAAATTGATGTGATTGTGGGTATCTTATTAGCATGGAATACGCTTCTGTGGGACCGATATTATTACAAAAGCACTAAATGCTCATAGGTCACTGTTTATTCCTTTTTATTCTGACGTAGTGATGACGTAATATCATTCATAGTGGTATTTTTGATATTCCAAGTACATTTGGAATCAGATAAGGTTTATTTTTGAAAATATTGTGTTCTGCTTTTGTTTTTCAGAGCATCAAACTGATAGCTATCATTACTATCCGAAAAGGGTTGGTGTTTGATACAGAATCTGTTTATTAAACCTCTCATGGAAACAAAAGAAAATGCGCGATAAAGATGTATGCATAGGGTAGATGGTAAATCTCAACAGAAAAACAAGGGCACGTTGATTTATTCAAATATCATTTCTTTTCTCTCAACTTCTAGAAATGTGTTATAATTAATGTGTTATCTCGTTTCGACAAAAGAAACATGTAAAGCACAACATTATCGATTGATATTTGTCCCAAAACCGGTACGTAGGACAAAACAAAGTGTTTACACATATACGTGACAATGTGATCACTGTGAAACCGGGTATTTCGATGGATAACGAAGAACAACAACAACATTGCTTCTGACGGAAACGTGTATATCACAATGGTTTGAAGGTACTTTACAAGTAACCGAGATTGGTATCACTAATCTGATTTATCGTTGGGAGAGTAACGTTTGCCTTTCGAAATGATAATTCTCTCTGCATTTGGATTCTGTTAGTTAGAGGGTTAAACTAATGACTCGAGGATGGTGAAATATGCGCTCCTGTTAATTCACATTTATCACATTTATCGAGCAGAGTTAAACTAGACTTTTAAATGTAGCGGTTATCATGGTAAAGTCAAATAACTCAAATAAATTGAATTGGTATTTCCTCGTCGAAAAAATACTTAACTTCACTGCTTTGAACACCGATATCAATCGTTTTAGTGGATTGTCTGAATCCCTTCATGAAATAAACTGAACATTTTTCTCACAGTAGGCTTTCTGAAAACTGTACTAAGAGAATGTTGGATGGTGGACGGTGGTGGCCAAGTGGTTAGGTTACCAAATTGTGACCCGGGAGTTCCGAGTTCGAACCGCTCCACCGCCGCCCGTCTTTCCTATTTCTGTATTTCCCCAGGAAGACTTTGTATGGCCTCAGCCTCCTTCCTGAAAGTTTGCTGTACATTTGAATATTCAATAAATGAAAAAGGAAGTAAAAAGACATACGTACGTACATGCATACATACATACATACCAGACATTCTAACATTCACCAGAAATTTCTACATTGCAGTAAGCTATAGGAATGCATTCATTGGTAGTCATAAAGGAATGGCAAAATTAAGTGAAGTGATATCAGCTAGACCCTAATTGTCTCACCGCCAAAACACTGGAGGTTTTGGAGCCCCTTAATTATACATCATATATGGTAAATTTGGTATATACAATAACTTGGTTGAGTTGATGCGGTATAATATAAAAGTCACCGATTACTCAGTATCTTTGAAGATTATCACTTTGTATGGAATTGCAACCAAGCTGAACGGTTTTACAATTGAAAGATATATCACTAAATGTTTTGCATGCCCTTTTTACGGATGGATTACACAAGTCCGTGAGGAAACAAATATGTAAATTTTTTTCAAGTGAACTAACTATGTTTATCGTTATTTCTGTATTTATCCCCATTACTTTTCTGATGTGGATGACATTCCATACAAAGGGGATGGTGTTTATTCATCACATTTCGTTATTCCAGTTGTCAAAGAGCATTCATCCTTTTTTGGATTCAAGTTGCTCCTGTCCAGAGCAGGACTGGGATGGAGAAAATTCGCGGCGAGTGCCAAAGTACTTACCTCTGAGCAACACCATTGATAACCATCGTTGAAAGCCTTGTTATGCGGCTAACATTTTTGATCATAAAATGAAATGCTATATTAAGTAATTTTAGAAATGTTAGGAGCACGATTATACAACCTGCGGGAGGTGCAGTGGTGCAACCAGTAGTCACTCTACTTAGATGATTATTAAGAACTTCATTAGGAGAAATCTGCTCTATGTAATGTTTGTTTAACCTAGAACATAGGAGTAGGGTAAGATTTTATGAAAATCAAACCGGTGTACGTCTGTGTTCTGACTCTCATAGACAGGAATTACCTGCTGTTATTACTCCCTTAACACATTTGTTTACAGTAATACACTTAACATAAACTTGATGCACCAAGTGTAGCACAGAGTATTCACCTGAAAATGCATCTGAGAAATATGATCTGGATAAATGATGGTCTCCGAAATTAGTAGCTGAAATGAAATGTGGTGCATTTGTAATTATTCACGGTGTCAGAAGTGGACAGTAGAGGAAATTCGTGTAAGTGGGGAAAAAATAACCTAATCAGTCAGTTTCATGAAAATATATTCCTCTGACAGCAGCTTCATATTCGAACAAACAGCCTCCAACGCTTTTAGCCTCCATACTGAATAAGTTGCAAATTTCTTTGGGCAGGAAAAGTTGAACAGAAACCACTACCTGGCTGTAAAATTCGATCGCATAAGATTTTAATTTTACGAAATCAGTGATTTCAGCTGATAAACAGAAATAAAAATTGTGAAAAAATTGGCTACGGAAAATGTTTGTAATCTTTATGCGTACTTAATGTCAAAGATAAGAAGCGCAGAACAACTTTCATCGCAAAATCTCAGGACCGAGTACTTAAGATTTGTTAGGGATACAATAGGGAATGCTGAAGTGAAGATAAAAATCACTGAAAGGGTTACATTTTACCAAATACGGCAAGTATAAGTGCAAATAGCTAATATCTTTGAAGTCTGCACGTATCGAACTTCAACTGAATGAAAACCATACTGCAATATGTTGAGTTTGTGAAACTGGAATCTTCATCGAAATTTTTCTTTCGACATATCCCATTGGACTGCAAATTAGGCAGTTTCTTTAATAAAGCTTTTGAAACGGGTATTAGTGAATCAGCTTTCGAACCTTCTCTTAAACATTCTCTCATTTCGAGAAAAAATTGAAAGTGTGTATAAAGGAGAATATATTGTAACTGATACATTGTAAAAATTAACCGAATGAAGGAGTTTACCCAAAACGGAATTTTAAAACCATTTGACTGTAATTTTCAGGAAGGGGGAAGCAGTCAGTCACAGGGCTGGCATATAACACACATACTGGTGAAGGTTAGGCGGTGGTAGTGAGATTCGAACACTCGTCCTCCAGGGTGATAAATGGTAACGTTACCACCGGACCACCAAAGCCAATTTTTTTCATGTTGAACCATTACTTCTGAATACTCTTTATAGTTGGAAAAGTTTACCTATAACCAAAGCAATGTCTCAACGAAAGATAATGCGGATCACATTTTGCCTTCACCTGCACGAATAACTTATTCGCAAATGAGTCAATAAATGCTACCTATAATTGAACTGACATTACCAATTTTTATCATTTTGTTCATTCTTATATGCCGTTTAGATACTTTACTTTCTGATTCTTTAATTCAGGTTACTAAGTATCTCATATTTTATGTGCCCGACAAAATTATTCGCGTGTATCGTGGAACTTTAGTGGGATTATGGTCCAGGCATGGATGTCACCAACGTCTTCAAACGGTTTAGTTTGAGCATAAATAACTGTCTTCTATAAAAAAGGGAATCAAAAGCTAAAGTATCCCTGTCAGTCTAGTGGTGAATTCCGGTTACTTATGGAGAAGAAAGACAGTCACGACAGAGAGTTTACTTACTATTTGGTGGACTTCCCGTACCTCTTCTACTGAAATGAATGGCGAAAGATGAAGACAATTTTCTGGTTGGCCATGCAACATCGTGTAATGTTGTGGGTGTCCTCTATGTATAGGGTCAAATTCCACCGTAGTAGAATTAGTTTTTCTCAGTTCGGAAATGATCAACTATCACTTGATGCTTTGCGAAAAATGCCAAAAGGAAAACAACCAAAATTATTCATTGAAATGCGATAGAAGTGTTTGTGATAACCAACAAAGAGCACTGGACAGCTGTTTCGTCCTGTTTGAAACTCGTCAGCAGTGAGTATTTTTTGTGTCCCTGTCAGGACTCGAACCGCAATCAGTCTGGTCGGGACTTCATACCCTTACCTCTGAGCTACACGGCCGACAATCATCACCTTGTGCGAATGGCCCGGTGCCTCTGAACAATCGAACGATCTACTCCAAGCTTGATACTCCAAAATTATCTATGTTTCATTTGGCTATGGAAAGCAGAAAGTTTCCACTTCACAGCTTGTCTTACTCTAGTATGGATACATTTTGATATTTATCTACCAGCAGCAGCTGGAATTTCATGAACAAATCGTGTTGAAAACAATTAAAGTGTGTATCAAAAAGATACGGTCCAGTTCTAATTTGTTTGGCGCTTGGTCGTTAATGTTTTGCTTGATGATGTTTGCAGATAAACTGATTCAAAAGTCAATACAAACTCCAACCGACTGTACGTAACTAAGTCAAATCAAATAGTTATCCTTAATGGCCATTCACCTCAACACTGGTCAGCAGATTTCTGACGCCAATCATTTAACACAACTGTGAAGGAAAAATAAATCAAATGAAGATGTTCTGTTTACTTGCAATAAATGTTGTACCGTCACAATTAAAGTGTTATGAAGCAACTCTGTATCTAACTCTCTATCAATTTGCGAAATAAGTGGCTGACATACGGAAGTATCTGTATTCGGGACTGATCACTTTCCCTCAGATCAGGTTACTCAAGTGGGATACCGATGGACGAAAGTGTTTATCTATCGGCAAACATTCATTTTCATTTCATCACACTGGTATCGCATATAATGATAAATTGATTCATCTAATATGATAATGTAGTTACCATTCTGTTGGTTGAACGGATTGTTTATACCACGTTCCAAGCACTGTTAAAAGCGTTTTTCCCGAATCAAACAAGCCGAAAGAATGATTAATGGGCGGAATATGAAACAGTAAAATGTGAATTATTGCTGTTGAGTTAATAAATTTATTTACGTGGAACAAGCAGTCAATGGAGAAATAAAAACTATTTATTATTAGGTTTTGTGAATGCTTACCTCCCGGTGACAACGCGACCATTCCGTCGAAAAATGTTTATTTTCACAAAAATGTTTACACAAACTTGGGAAATGTTGACAGAAAAACAGATGAAGACTGACAGTAAGATAGTTTCGTATTTTAGAGTTACAGGCTGGATAAGTAGGAAAAGGCAGAAAAAACAAGCTCAATTAGGTTGTTTGAGCTTTTCAGTGATACAAGTTGCATTTGTTAGACTTAGTCAATCGCTGTTCAACAAACATTGTTTGACATTGACATTTTGATTTAAAAAAAGTTTCAAATTTTTTTGAATAAACGTAATCAACAAAGAGCACTGGACAGCTGTTTCCTCCTGTTTGGGGCTCGTCAGCAGTGCGTATTTTTGTGTTCCTGTCAGGACTCGAACCACGATTCATCGGGCTGGGAATTTAAACCCTTACCCTTGGTGCCTGGTGCTTGTGAAAAACCAAGTGAGCTAACCCAAACATTCACCATCTTCATTAAATGAGCCATTCGCACAGATGATAATAGTCGACCGTATAGCCCAAGGGTAAGGGTTTGAAGTCCCAGCCCGAAGAATCGTGGTTCGAGTCCTGACAGGGACACAAAAATACGCACTGATGACGAGTCCTAAACAGGACGGAACAGCTGCCCAGTGCTCTTTGCTGGTTATCACAAATCTTTCCATCGCACTTAAATGCATACAGACAGTGGGGAATTAACGATCTCCCAAATAATGAAACCCACAACCAACATCATGAACAATGCTTGGTGCCTGTGAAGAATCGTGTGGATTAATCCAAAAATTGACCATCCAAAAAGGTATAATCAAATTCGACCTTAGCCAAAATGCTTTGAATGTTTTCAGAGCCATAAACATTCATTCGATTGAAAAACTTTGAAAGTGATTTGATCGATACATTATTCCGGTTGAGTTTTACTTAACCTCTAATTTGACGAGATAAAACAATAGATTTACGGTGCACAATTATTGTTAGCATATATTTTGGTGTTTATCATCAGTTATATACTACAGATTATGTTATGTAAATAGTCAACAATGATTAAATAATATAGCGTTTGGCTTGGTATTATTGAATGCTTTTACATATTAAACTAGGGTGGATTTTCATAATGTTCGCACTTAACAAGTTCCATTCAACTCTTTCTGTTGTTTGTGATTTGTGACTACGATGTGCTCCAGCACGGATAAACATGATCCAACAAATTCCAACTGCACTTTACTTCATTGTCCGCTGTTTATGACCGGCCGAGTGTCAATGAATTTGCAGGTATGTCTATTTACTTACATAAGATTCTGGTCAATTCTGGAAAAGTTTGGACTGTGGCTTGATGATGGAGCTGACTTGGTTTTGGTGTTCTTCATGCCAATCTATCAGCCAGTAGTTCCGTTTTTACTAAGTTTTTTATGCACACCCGGTACACACTCTGATAGCAATTAATTTCAATTAATCTTTCTCATAGATGAGAGAAATTTCACTTTTTTCACCTGGTGTCTGCCGTAGTTTGACAGAATGTGAGAACACAGTCATTTGTTTTTACGGACTGATTAAATCATCTCGGCAATCGATTGCGAATTCTTCACTCACAGACCAACATCAATCAATATTGAGAATGTTTGGTACGGAACTAAGCGTCCTTCTCTATTTATAGATTCTCGCTATCATTTGTTTTGCCTTTATGTTAGTGCCAATGAACTGTTTGTCTGAAAATACGCTATTAATTGCACCCAGTAACCACAAATATTTCGGTTCTTTCTCTCTGTTGTTTGCTGATACTATGGGTTTCTACCCGTCAAGCAAATCATCTCTACTGATCATCGATCAGTGCTGTTTAGAGGAACGCATATAAAATACGTATCGCCATGGAAAACGCTTAGGTCAACGAAAGCAACGGATGCCTTAGGGCACAGGAAAAGAACATAATTAATGAGCCTAGGAACAACCGAATGCACTGTAAGCCCTTCTCATGGTTGAGTAAAGCTACCATAAGTTTTGATAGCAAAATATCAAAACCATGCTCAGTTTTCGACGAATTCCCGTTTTAACTGGCATTAAGTTCACATATTAATCGAGAATTCAGAGAAAGTGATTCCGACGAAAAAGTCGACTGTATTGAAAGACGGGCCGGGCGTTGATTGATAAATATCTGATTGTTTTCAATACAACTTGATAATAATAAACCCCCACATTATACAGATTGATCAAAAAGTCCAATTCTGCTTGGCATATACTATCCTTCGCGCCTTGTTTTCATTTTGTCCACTCCAAGTCAAATTCGGTAGGCTTTAAACCGAAGTTCTGTTCTTATTTTAAAAACGTTGTATGAACACCGTCTCGTTCGGACTTTGACCACCAAACATATAACGAAAAAATGGTGTGTATCACCCATGAACAAACGAATTCAATTTGGAGTAGACCAGAATTAACAATTGGAGTGTGTTTCGATAGGGTTTTCAGAGCGACCCAGTAAATTCATTTGACAAGACAAAAATACGGGGATTCAGTTGACTATTTGTTAACTACTTCTGAAAGTAACCTATCACATG
>UZAN01041191.1:28036-38870 GCA_900618425.1 Echinostoma caproni
AAATCACCGTAACACAACACCACTACTCACTACTAATTACGATTTTTATTGTACACATTGAATTCGCTGCTTTGACGGAATTTGCGAGTTAATTGCGGAACATTTTAAGCTTTGAAAAGCTAAGGGATAGCGACTTAATGAACCAACTGGGCGCATATCGCATCACGGGTAGCGGAAGTAGGCTACCTCTAAATCCTTGTTAGTGCTTTATTTGCAGTAACAATATGCTGAAAATGATTTTTACTTAGCCATATGGGTATTTGGGAATAAGACCTTTAGTTTGCTGAAGGAAGAATAGTACAGTGAAATAAATGGCAAGCAGAAATTCCGTGAATTTTCGGTTGCTTTTGTGTTGAATGACAGAAGTGACCTGACAATGATGAGGAATCTGAAGGCATATTCGGGCCATATGCCTGTTTTCATCCACAGATGTTTCTTGTTATTATTCGGTCTCTGCTTATTTCGTTCTTCTCTCTTTAGCTACAATAAATGTGGAGTTTGTGCATTATCTAACCATCCCTCATATACTGTACTTTATATCAAAATTTGTTCGATTCTTGACTTCTTCGACTTCATTAAGGCTCTTCCAGTGTACCATGGTCTACACTAACTCCTGCTGACCACGTCAAATCCTCGGTGCTCACTTTATGACCTCTGTTATTTGCATGATTACATAAATACTGTAATAAGACCTCCTGTGATTCTCGGACACATTAACTAAATATTGCTTTCCCCAAAATAATTAACCGTCACAGATGAAGATAATGACACCTTGTTAATCGGAGGATATAAAATGGTGGCAGAAGACCGATGGAGGTTTTGTCGTTCCTTATATCGTTCAGTCTCTACACTTCATCGGCATTGTTCACATTCCTTATAATGAGGGACCGTGATGGAAAATATTCGTGCACGTAGTAATCTCATAAACAAAATGATACACCGTAATGAAAATTCCAAGGAAGACGGCTACCGAAACTTGCTTAAAAATGGCAGCATTGAACGTCTGAAAGTAGAACGACTGAAACCCGTATGGAAATGTTATTCTAAAATGACAAGTAATGGATGGCGAAGTAAGTTAATCATTAGAATGCCGCTTAAGCGTGTCCATCAGACGTCAGTCAATTAAGTCGAACCAGGTTCCGTCTAAACTTTAGAGAGGATAGCGGCACCTCCAGCACCTGTGGCATCACATTAGAAAAATTGTATCGGAACATCATCCAATCACTCAGAATATGAACAAGCAGGCACGCTTGTTTTTGGTGCTTCTTTCGTTGGCCTAAACGGCGTAGCGACGCAAAATCTTGATCAGCTATAATTAATTTAGTGGAACTAAACAAATCTCCGTCAATAAAGTTCTATTATGATGACAGAGGTTTGTATAGTTGTGTCTGTGTCTATTTAAGTTAGTAATGGATCGAGGATAAACGTGAACTGTCTGCAAATGGATGACCTTCACTGCGCTCGAATATATTTTGTAAATACCGGGAGTGTAGTTATGAGTAGGGGCCTTTTACCCAGCGAGCATATTCACAACTCTACTTATTTCGATGTACTTCCCTTGATCACCAAAGGGCAAATTCTGGGTTATTTTGCTAGATTCACCCGGAATGGGTTGTGCTCTTGATCGCAGTTTAGCAGACGTTTACAAAAGTCCAACTGACACGGCGCACTTTACAGAAGAATGTTTATTTTTTGTCCATAAAATCTATTCGAAACTATGGAGAATTGGCATATTGTTTGCAAAAAGTAAGAATGGATTGAAAGAGACCGGATTACGAGTTTCCGTCACGTGATCTGAATGTGACGAACCGGTCAGTTGTTTACTCGGGAGTAGTGCAAATTCAACTCATTTGAATGATGCGGAGAAAGACAGATAATTTAATCATTAATGAAAGCTTTGGAGCGGAATGCATATCAAAAATTTGTTAACTGATGAAAAAGGTATCATTTTGTATTTGCCGCTTCATTGCATTATCATCTTTATCCAAGAAGGAGAAAACATGTACCTTTTTTCCCGCTACCACTCCTTATTTGGGTTGCCCTTGAGGTTTCTTGTATCCAGTGTTCTAGCTGTTCTGGGTGACAGTCAGGAGCTTGCCTATTGGCTTATACTTATGCCATATGCAGTAAAAGCACCAAATGATATGCTTTGGGTCTACGTATATATAGTTATTTACTTATTGGATTCTAGTCTTTACACAAACGTTTTTCTACGATGAAGATTTTAAACGCAAAGAACATCTCACCTATAGATATACATCTCTAATCCAGAGTCAAGTTATTTGTGAAAAGTGACTGCTCAACTGTCCTGGTTCGATTCGCTTTGCATACATTAAAATAACTGGCTTGAACCATTGCGCGAGGGTTAGTAAATTAATGGGTGTGAAGGAATATGTTTGCATTTCCCACCCCTCAGTTCTTTTTCACAAAGGGAAAAAACGCCCCGATTGTGGTTTATCCCTACTTTCAGCTAGGATGACTGGATACACGAGGCGAATGTGAAAGTTCATCTCCCGCATGAAACATGGTTCAACAGGACCGACATGTTTTCATATAATAAGGTACGAATCTGCAGAGAAAATGTTCCGAGTTCAATTAACTGCCTTTAAACCAACCGATAATTGGGTTACGAAGAGCATACATATCAATGACATGAAAAATGTTGATACACGAGGTACAATACCGGCGAATTCAACAAGCGGCACCAATCGGTGCAAGGTTTTTCGTTGCAGAGATGTGTGCTGTAATGGACCAACTGTGGTACCAGCTATGTATATGTATGAAACTAAAACGATGAATTATAGCAATAATAATAGGAATATCCATTCTCATCGGGTAGATCAGTGTACAAACAGGTTTCCGAAGGTGGGAATTGGCAAACTGAAATTGACAGTGCCAGCCGAAAGTGTGACTAACTTGGGCGGTAACATCTAATCCGCTGAGGTTCTGAATTGTATTACTTGAACCAGTTTGCTTAGATTTAGACCTGTCACCAGAAGGTGATTAGAGCCACGAAGAAACAAAACCTAATAGGTTCTATAAAAGTTACGCTTTTCTAATCTATCTTACAGTTTGGTATCCATTGTGCTCTGTTTTGTACCACGATCCTCCATCTTTTATTATTATTGTTGTTCCATTGGCACCATGGTTATTCACAAACTTATGAAATGTACATGTACATTGCTGGTGTTCCTCTTGAAACGCAAAATTTCATACTCCGAATTAACCAAATAAACAATTTTCCGACAAGCAAAATTGATCGAGTTAGGATTAATTACCACCAAAACAGACTAGAAAAAGAAAAATCATTTCGAATGTGAAGCAATGCATTGATCTGTAAATCCCACATGTTGAAGCACTTTTTGGTAAATACAGCCTGTGAAAGTAACTATCGTCTAAGTCTGAGAAGCATCTTATACAAAGTACATATATACTCATGTTCGAGTTCAACTCATCAGTTTATCAGTTTACTAATCCTTTACAAAGAATAATTTGTTATTCAGTAAATCCCAAGGTTGTTCAGGAAACATTATTCATACTATACTCAAAAGGAGTTCATGAATAACCTACTGTTAAATATTACAATGAATGTTTTAGTAAGAAAGCTGGGGCTTTTTTAATTTTGTAATGGCGGTTGCAATTAGACAATTCACCACTACAGTGATCTATAGGGAGTGAGAACCTACCAACAGTGCTTTCATAACAGCAGACTAATAGATCTGGGACGAGGTCATTGGATAAGGAACAATGAGTTAGTTTTCAGAGAACAAACGTATTATCATTCAGTTCGATTTTAAATATTGTTGCACCACAATAACGACCTATATCCAAAAGACAAACTGCCTCGTATGCTATCATGATATTAAAATTGCTTGATGAATAATGCTGACCACTATCTGAGAAAATGGAAAAATCCTAGTACAATGGATTAGGTTAGAAATAACTCTTCTACGTCCTAACTTTATGAATCAATGCTGAAATGATTGGGGTCGACTGCTTGTAATACGGTATCGAACTCAGTGTTGTGTCATAAGTAAGCAGAACGAAAACAATCTGGTCGGTGAATCCGTAATTAAGCGACCTGTAAACCTGAATGTAACTCCCGAATTCCCGGGTTCAATCCTCATAGTATACAGGTACTGATCAAACTCGTAAAATGTCTTCAATTTCATCATAATAGTGTTCCGAACTTCATTCAATATGATATTTCTTCATGTCACATGCAGCATATTTTTTTTATAATATCCATCTGTTTTTGCCAGCCAGTACAACAGCGAAAGATGTTTGGCCCTGTTCTGCCTTAGAATAATTGTAATATAAACCCAGGGTCACCAGAAAATGTTAAAAGGAAAGAAACGTTCAATTAAGTGAGTTATAATTAGAACATGCATAAAAATCGGTGAGTTCGCGGTTTCAAAAAACGTGACCGGTGAACCGTATCGGGACTAGTTCCTTTGCCATCTGATTTGGAGCTAAAAATCTGAATAAATATCACGAAACGCTGAAATGGGAAATAACGCAATACGTTGTTTTCCGTTAAAAAATGTATCCAATTCATCGCTTTGGTATGATTTCGTTCGTCATGTAATAGTGAGGCCAAAGTTGTCCAAAATAGAACAAGTTAAAGTAGTGATATGTTTTTTTCTTTATTGGAACCAGATTTTCATAGTGAAAGTCCTCTTAAATCTACCCATGCAGCAATACAGATAGCAATCTCCTTTCCCCAAAACATTGAACGGATCAGTTTGCATAGTCCTACTGAAATTTATGACGAAATTCACTCTTACAATAATTTTCGAAATTTCACGGGGAAGGAAAATAACAAAACGTCAGGTAATTGAAAGTAAGATTCAATTAAAAAACACTGGTCACGCAATGGTCGCAGATCAGACTGAAATGCTTCAGATACATTGTCTTTGCATGGGATGGCAGGTTTTTGTTACTGTTCAGCTTCGGACTGAATATGATAGTACTGCGAAGGTCAAAAGGTACTCAATGATGCTGTAGCAGTTCAACCCACAAAACAGATTATAAAACTAAAGCAGCCATTTTTCTATTTTGTTCATGGTTATTTCAATAAAAATTTCAATAATAAATATGGGCGTATTTTGCCGTAGGTTTATATTAAGTAGACCATATATAATCCTGCTACCTACTTGAGAAAATTTGTAGCTAGAAGCAACCTTTAGATAATTGATGATCGTACGTAAATATGCTAATCAAACTTGAAATTATCGCCGATTGGGTTGGTTAGAAAGAGGAAAACCAATATGTTATCGAAATTATTTGTTATTCGAGAAGTTCGTCAAGTAGTTCATGTTACAGAATATTATCAGTTGACTAAATAAAATATCTTATTTTCCAACATCAGCTAATACTAAACGTTACAATAATAAAGCATTGCCACTGTACACCGCTGTTACTGTCGTTCATCGACACAATGGGATTACTTTTGGGACGCAATCAATTGTTTTATTGCAAACTTCCCTTTTTTGTATTCATTTGTCGGCTGCTTCCCTGGTCAGCCTTGTTGATGGCATTGGTATTCGTTACGCTTATACTGAGCTCAACGTGAGTGACCTATTTGTTAAATAGACTATTGCTTTTAGCTTCACACGCAATCTTCAGTTCATTCAGTCAATCGTGCAACCAGAGAGGCTCGAATTTGAGTGTCATCTGCGCTTACAAACAATCAGCAGTGTGAATCCGTATATCTGGGGTTTGAAACCTGAAAGTTTTGCATAAACAACGATACTTCAAATAAAGCTCACATTTTCCCATGAATTTTAAGTGGCCCTAATGGGAGTCGAATACGCGCACAAGTGTGATGTCATGGTGACGTACTTCACTCGCCCGAAGTACGTCTGTTCGAATGTACCTACGATTATTATATTTTTGAAGTTATAAACTGTATGAAAAAGGACATGTTTGGAACGCGGCCCAATAATTTTGGAGTGGAGTCTTTTCTGTCAACGGATTCGTTTCTTGACGCAATTTCATCACCATAGATGGTTTGCGAACAACAATCTGCTTTCCGATGGGTATGAAGCTGTCTTTCGATTTTCCGGGCTAACTGTTGTGTTTTGGAAGGTGATGTATACAGACATGCTACGTGTGTCAAACCAACTGCACTGTTTTTCCGTAAATGTTCATATTTATTGTTTTTGATTATTCACTTAAGTTTTCAAGTGGTTCTCAAATCAACGGAAAATTGTTGGATTCATGTGTTGTTCCTCCAGCCCGGCTAACAACACCTGTTTCATTCAGGTCAAATTTGAATGGCCTCTATGCACCATGATATATAAGTTGTTTCCAGAGTGCCTAAGTCACACGTCAAATATAGATCACATACGTTCAAGTATGGTCATAAGCGTAACTAAGGTAACAGACTGAATGCAAAGAAATATGCATAAACCGCTCCTATTTAGAGCAAAAGAGCTGAATCCCCGAGGAAAAGTTCAGGACATATTGGGGGCATGCTATTGTAAACGTATCCAAAACTGAATGTTTCCTCATAGACTATGGAGATCACATGTAACTGGCTTTGGGTGAGCAGTTCAGTCGCAGTGCAATGTCCACATTGATGCGTGCTTGAAGTTTGCTGACAATATCCTTTTCCATATCCCCATTTCCCATTCTCTACATACATTGACTTGTGTGCATGCAAATCCCACCCCTCCACTTGTTCCAAGTACAAACTTAACAGCATATCGCATATCCGCATACTGAAACTCTTTGCTACCCTATCTTGCCTGGATACCGACCGACAAGGAAAGTATTCGTTCCGAGCTTTCTAATGCACTTAGTAATTAACTCACATTTTTGTATGTTTCACATCCAACTTTTTCCCCTGTTTTACCAGAAATGTAACGTTGGTCTATTTTTTGACTGAAAGCTTGTATATTACTCACTAAAGCTTGAATATAATACAATTCTTCCTTTCTGTTTAAATATACATTTATTTCTACATGCAGTTGGGTGTGCTGGTTATACAGGAATGAAAAATGTCTATCGAGAAATATAATAACTATTCTTGGTGAAGGTTCAGAAGTTCCTGAAACTAGTAAAATTTGAAGTAAATAGGGGAAACGATACAAAACGGCTAATAGAGTGTTTCGAGGGTGTCGGAGGAAACATCGTTGAAAACACTTATCAGCATTAAGCTTACCTGCCTTTGTGGTAATAACGTTTCGTCATCTCTTAGAAACATCCGTTTTGTTCCAATCTTCTGAGACCTGAAATTTTCATAAGTTACCGGGTTTGTCTTCCTGTTCCGGACAGAAAGCCTGGAGATCTTGCAAAGTGCAGCAACAATGACTGGTGTACGCATATACATCAGCCATCAGTGGCGTCCACTACCCAAGTTTGTCCATCTGTACACGAGTGAAAGCCAAAATAACGCAGCGATTATTGCTCCACAGATCTAGCAACCATACATATTCATCATGTCTGACCAACAAATAAAGTCAATCACTTGTCTTATTCCCTTTAACCATTGCACTATTTTAAAATGTCGTACCTCTTGTACACGTGTTCTGTGATGACCAAACTCGTTTCTTTGTGAATTTTTTTTAACTAATTTCGGCTTGATAAGCATCGAGAATTTCCAATCTAGGTTAATTGCTCATTTGGATCGTCTTCTTTTAAAACTGTAGATATTCTCCTATGCAGTCCGACCACATTCTCAATAAAGTGAATCCACATATAGGGGAATAATTCCGATCACATACTTTTGTTAGCATGAATGTCCTTCCCATCTCTTCAAGTGGCTTTATTGAAGGACTGCAAGCGTCTCACTTAAAATTCAAATTATGTTATAATGTCCGCTGTTTTTGAAAAGCAATTCACATTCTCCGCTTTCAGTTTTTTTACTCCTTTACTCTTGTTGAAATAATTGAGTTGGAAAAAGAGCCGTCTTTTATTTTGAAAGACTGAAAGACTGTTAAGACTCCAAACCCTCCATCACCTCTGAGATTTCTTGACTGGATTCGCTGTGCGCATTGCATTATATTTAACAAAGCAGACAGAAAAACAAGAACTTTATGCGGCAGCTTATAGATAGTTCTTTCCACCGTCGTTTCTTAACAGTCAAAATTAAAGAACTGATGCTTGTTCTAAAGAACGGAATAATGAACATTTTTCTGAATACTTGAATGAAACCTACTGACATTTTTAGTTTATTTGCAATTATATCCGATGAAACTGTCTGATCTGGAAATGTTCAAACTAAATGAAATATCAATTTGCCCTGACAAACGAATCCAATCAGTTTGTGTTTCGTCATTCTCGTTCTAACCTTGACGCTCTCCTTTTTCACTAAATAACGTGTAAATCCATTAGGCTCGGACTTTGTGGTTAAATTTATACCGTTGGTGTCTTAGATTGAGATAAACTGTATTCATTTTTCTTTATTCCGGGGCTCCTTGTTCTCTGACTGTTCTTTTGCGCATTTATTTTTCGGTAGCTCAAGCACGCTTCGTGTCCGCCTCCCCTAGTTTCACGCCAGGTATACTCCTAGATGTAATCCTTTTTCTATTCACATTTCTAAATCTTGAGATTACATGTCCGTATCTGATGATGGTTCACTTATGGCTCGTGCAAGCTACAATAATTTTATGTCTTACTTTGACGACTCCATCATTTCCGTGTTTTAAACATCTAGTTCTGTAGGATAATATCCTTGTTTTCAACCCGCATTAGTTTGATAATACTCTATTCTCGATCAGCAATAATGCCTTGTATAATAATTCTCTCTATGCCTCTCCGAAAGTGCCTCTATTGCCGGGTGTACATGTGAATCACATACATTGCACATCACGAAGGACTGAATTGCATGTACGTGTTCATTGTCTTCTTTTTATATCATAGTGATATTTGCTCCGGTGCACGATGCAACAGTTACCATTTTCTGGAACCCTGAGAAATCTTTGAATTTTACAAATATAGATGCATTAATCACTCTAAAACAAACGCGAATGTGATCTTTATGTGGTTCTTCAATCGAGGTCGGTTGATGATATCCTGGTGTTTAAACTACCAACGGGAACCGTCAAATTGCAACAATGTGTAATCACGTTTAACTATCAACCAGCTATCTCAACAAAAACCATTCAGTTTTTTAAGGTAATGAGTTGCATTTGTCTGCCAATGTCTCAAGATGCAACAATGTAACGTAACCCTCTTTAGGAAAGGAAGTAAGCTAAATCAGCGTGAATTCAAATATCATTTATCATTTTATTTTCCATAACTAGAATTATTATTATACTTCTGTTAACTGAACGTCTCATAATTAGGGCTTCAAGAAGGGAAAGTGGTTAATCAGAAGGTTGTCATATCACGCACACAAAATAAAGAAAGTTGGACATTGAAACTGTTTAAAATTTTCAATGAGTAAAATAACGTTGAAGTTCGATTGATTGGGATCTTACGTGTTCTCTATGTACGGTCAATATCTCTACGAAAATCCAAGGTGTATCTATCTGTGTTTCACAGTAGTAATATTAGAGCACCCACTAAAACATATTTTTGTGTATCCCGGTATCTAGACTGACCTCTTTCATTGCATCCCAGTTGTGTTTACTGTAAATATGTATCATATCATTCTAAGTAGGCCCATCAAAGATGCTTTCGCGCAAATGTGGTATACCCTAATATCATTTGCTTGAATATGCCTCTGGAAAACGTTTTCTACGTTTTTTTTACGACAACATCCATGCAATGGACAATGTGCATCTACTTCATCAGCTTGATACCTTTACAAGATTTTATTTTTTCCGGAACCATTGTCAGGCCCAATATTTCTAGATTTGCAGTACTGATGTATTCAGTCAAAAAATAGTTCCTAGGAGTTTTCACATAGTTTTTACATATAAAATTTATTACAACCGTATGTAATTGTTTATTTGGTGCTGGAATTCGATGACACAAATGCCCCAAATGCACATAGCTGGAAATCCATCAAACGGGCTTGACTTACCCTGTTTTCTCAGTATACAAAGTAACATCCTATTGACGATGGAACAACAGAAGTAAGACATGCAACGATAAATCCATCCGTCGGAAACAATAGCGTAAAACAGTTATGCAGAACATCCGGATGGAGCAAATATTATATTTATGAATCTGGAAACCAGAACATGACATGTTCAAACAACCTAAAACTGCAACGGGGCACCATCCGTTGTGCCCAGGCCGATCGAAGCACACATTGAACTAAAAGACTGATGAACGACATGCAGTGGTTGAGGGAATGCATGCATTTCAACTCTCTCGAAAGGTTTCTATGAGAAGCATGTGACTTTTTTATTCGTAATCAACACACCAAGGAAAACACCCAGCAGATCTAAGAGTTAACAAAAGGTTAACAGCCTAGAATAACACCACAGTATCTGAATAAGCTACATGACATTTGATTGGACATTTTGATTGGACTCCACAACTGCATCAGATATTTCAAAAAAGGTGTAGCCAATATATCGCTTCAATGAAACGTGATCAGAAAGAAGTTTAAATGAAAGCATCCGACTGAAAAAACGTTGCGACTAATGTGAAAGTAACGAAATGGAAGGAAAGAGCCGTAGAGACGATTTTATACACTCACTGATTTCCTAGCTTACCTTCATGCTGTACTCTAGCTATTAAACCAGCTGTTTCGTTCCAACTAAGAAAGTGAGGTAGCGTCATTACTAGCAAGTTGGGTAACTGCAATTGATCTGTATGGACTGTAAACTTGTGAACCATATTTAAACAGTCGCGACTGTAGTTACGGCTGTCTTCCATAAGCTTTCGCTCGAACCAGATATACTCGATTCACTCACGCCAAGGAGGCTTTCAC
>UZAN01041191.1:49980-62019 GCA_900618425.1 Echinostoma caproni
TGTCGTTCATTTTGCTGCAGAAATTTCACCTGAAATCGACAAAAGTTGGCGAGAATGTCCAAGTGGTATGTACATCAATCAGCAAAAATAATAGCGACTTTTTTTCGACAATTTCCTATAGACATGAGAATAAATGGAGTGTTGTAATAATAAATGTACTGTGGATAATACAATGAGGTGGATTTGATCTTTGAAAATGCCGCAGTCTGCTGTGATCTCTGAGCGGGTACGAAACACCGTAAGTGTTTGCGGTGAAGGGGGATTTTCAGCAGGCAATTAGGTCTACGTCACTGCATTGGAAAGACCATTCGGAACAAAAACGCAGCATTCATTTCACAAAATCCTTAAAGATGATTGTTCTTTTCTAAGGCATTAAACAAGGCCTCACTCAAAAGAATTTGATGAAGACCAGTGCTATTGTGCACAATGTCTGTTGCGATGACATTTTTACTATATATATTCGGCGTTCATCCGGATGACAATTGTTTTCAGAGGTATTCGTGGAAATCATCCTTTTACAGATGAAGTTTGTTATATCTTCTCGCTTGAGATTGGTAGTAAAAAACGGTTATACTTAATTAGATATTATCTTTTTGATTTATGCAGTCTCTGGAAGGCTCAAGTTCATTATCGAATTCATTCAATTACCGCGCAGCAGCTGGGATTTTAATTCAGTCGAAAACTTTTCCTGTATCAAAAACGAAGGGAAAGTGCGCTGTCTTGACATTGGTTGTCAGTGGTTACAGTGTGGGGCGTAACAGAGGAAGCTGGCAAATTCTGTATCGCAGTCTGTGACTTTGTTATTTTACATCTGATGCACCAGCAACCATCATCTGATGTGGGGCAATAGAATAATAAATCCCGTGAATGAGGCTGGAAAAGCGAAGCTTTGAGAGGAACAAATGTTGCACGATATTGGTCAACACTTATACAAATAAACAGGTATTGATCATACTCTTGCACACCCTGACTTGCATCACATTTGTTCCTCCCAAAGCTTAGTATCTTGAGTCTCATTAACGGGATTAAATATATTATTACCCCGCATCAGATGCATATTATCCGATGTAATGTCTACTTATATTTTGATTCTATTAGTCGAATGTCATTAAAATGTTCGACTTTCCGATTTTGGCGACGATTGCTTTCCCTTGAGTTTTAAAATGCTAAAGCCACAGTAAGAATTGGAAATAGAATTTATTTATCAAAACGATTCATAGACTTCATACTGATAATGTACCTACATATAGTTTCTTTTTTTATGCTATTCCTTATTTTGGGCACTGGAGGAATTTGCGTTCCATGGAGTTCACCACGTTGGCTGGCAAACAGAATTTACCGATTTCCTCTAATACATACTACACCCTAGGCACTGACGACCACTGTAAAGGTAGCTAGCTTTTTCTTGTCTCCAATACAGGGAAAGGTTTCGATTAACTTGAAATACCAACTGCTTAGCGGTAACCAAAAGAATTCTACATTGGATGTCACCACTTCAGAAACTGTGAAAAATAATATTAAATTAAGTCTAACCGACTTTCACTACCAACCTCAAGCGAAAGGATATAATAACCTTTATCTGTGAAAAATATGAATACCGACGACACTTTTTAAGGGAGACAATAATCAGAAACCTCCCTTATTGTTATAAGATATTTCTGATGTACAGCTTGGTGGGTTAAGGAGGATCAATCGCGTGCAAGATCTTGATTTTCATCACATTCTCTCCTCCCAATGCTTCATGTTTCCGGCCTAATTTCAGGGAATCAATATGATATTGCCCCAAATCAGACGCAACATATCTGTAATAATATCCACTTATGTTTCTCTTTCTATTAGTCGAATGCCAATAAAACGTACGACGTTTGATTTCAATGACGGTTGCTGGTGAATCGGTTGTAATATAACAACGCCTCAGTATGAAAAAATATCAGTGCAAGAAATTTCGCGATCTCCAGTTTGTCATATACAGGAGACCAAAATCGAGGCGCTCAGTATTTACTTCTCTTACAGCTCGTTAAGTGCGATGGTTATTTACTTCTTTTGACAGGTAAAATGAAATTCCTCGGAAAATGAAGTCAGCAGTGTAGCTTTGTCCGCCAGCCGAATTGCTCGTTGGTTACCAGTGAGATAAACTCAATGCCAAATGGACGGGCGACGCGATTTGCATTCGTTGGTAAAATCAATACGTGCTCTGGTCTGTCGGTCGTTCAATAACGGCTTCAGTTCATATGGCCTCAGGTGCATTTAAGATGGAGCCATCATTTTCCAAAGGGTAGAGTAAGGGAACTGGCTAATCCGCTCGGATTATTCACCATATTGATTGTGGGCAACTGGTCTCAGCTACCATCAAATTTTCTCATTGTTTTGCTTCGATATGATCATTTTTCGCCCTTGTGCTTTGCCTTGATGAGAGATTCCGTTGATTGTGCCGTAAATTGAGCTTATGTTCACATCAAATCACTTGTACAAGTCAGGAACTGAGTTATACGATTGATTTGTCTCCCGAATAAGTTGTCTTTCGGCTTCAACTAGATGCCAGAGTCTCTCAAATGTTTTATCCGCTTTAGGCATGGTGACAATACGAGACGCCTACTCAACAAACCGCAAACTTTAAGGGTCAAAATTTATTGTGTTGGAATATATTTTTAGCTTCGTCATTATTAGTGAAAATGCGTGAGTAGTTTGTGGCCAAATAACTCATCAATTTGTGAAAGCTAGAATATTTCCGTTAAATAGCAATAAGTATTTTAGAATACTTGAGTTCAACACAACGAGCACTCGGAACACACGAATCGTTCATTAGAAAATATTTTCCAAATCGGAGCTGTAACCTTCGAACTACTATAATTCTTTTCCTTTACATGACTAATGAAGTGATATGCTGTTACCGCTTACACATTGTTTACCGTTGGTTGTAGAGATAAATGTTTCCCCAAACACTATTAGGTTCTCATTGTATTACCAATATTATCAGATAACTAACCCTCAACATACTCACCTTGAAATATATGTATCCCATGTTCTGTTGTAAAGGTTTTAAGTAGATAACTCCTGGAATCCTGCTTAATTAGGATTAGTGCATCCATTTGTCTACAATAATACCACACCGTAGTATTGTTCATTTCCTGTTAACTCGGACGTGGGTGTCTGTGTTAAACGGAACAGTTTATAAAAAAGAGAGAAAAACTTTCGCGGAACAAAACTAATCAATGAATGTGTTTAGGCGACGATAACAATCAGTTAGCAGCTCGGGGATTGCGTCTTAAATTTACTTCGGCTGTATGTGTTGAACGTAAAGCTGCTCATTCAAGTGATACTGTTAGAATTCCAGAAGATCAGTGCTGGATCGAGGAGAATTATGAAGAACCATGTATAAAAATCGATATATATATATATATATACATCATTTTGAACATATCATACTAATCCGTGCAGCACAGAGAATCATGAAGGGGATAGTCAGTAGTTAACAGTTCAAACACAGCAATCTGCTCTAAGAGGTCCTATTCGTTTTTTATTCGTTTTTTTTGAATAAAACCGCCAACCATATCGGTTTGCGTACTACTCACAACTTTGAGTAGTACCACCTCACAATAATAGTCCACCATGCTTCTCCTTATAAAAACTCGAAGATTCTTAAATTGCTGACCATTTCGGGAATCCCAATAATACAAATCAGGTAATGAAAAGTCGGATGAATGCAGTACCAAATGTTATTCACGCGGAATGTTCACCCATTGTGCTTTAAAGAGCAGTGGTAGTATTTGAGAATAATTGGTGAATCAACAATCAAAACTAAGAGCCGTTTTGTATATTTCCTGTATTTAAAATGTCTGAATTCAACACATCTGATTTCTGTTTTTTATTCGTTTTATGGCTTGTTTTATGCTCCGTTTGATTACCATGAATTTTCACGGCTGTTAATTCAAGATTGTTGGAAAATTAGTAGTGAATTAGCACAGAGTATACACATAGCATATTCATAAGTGCGCTTCAAGAACGTCTTAGAAACACCATACTTTTACGGACTAGTTGCAATAAAACTCTGTCAAAAGAAACAAACATAACAAATTCGTGAATGGCATTTTATAGCCAAAAACAAATTTAAACATATATTGAAAGATTCAGGATGACCCTGCTTGTGATTTAAATTTGGCAAAAGGAGCCTTATGCGTGGATTGAAGAGCATTAAAAAGTGTTAGCCTCATTTCTAAGAAACTTTATACACAATGTGATACAAACGGATGCAAAAAGTGAATGTGGGAAAGAATTTCTATCACAGTTTTTATCTCAGACAGGGATGTGTAAATAGCACAGTTAAGTGACAAAGTGGCATTGCTCTATCGGATAATAACAATGTATCTTGTTCAAAGCCAATCCAGTTTATTTTTCATACAAGGAAGAAAAAATAATCACTAAGATAAATCTGTCTGGCAGAGATTGTTCTCTTTGAGGAGATATTTAACTGTTTATTAAAATCGTTTGCCTCACGTGAAATAACAGAAATGGGAGAAATAAATCAGATTTGTTTGTGTTATTTGTAAACTTCTCTATAAATCTATATGTATTTTGTGTCTACACATTCAATAGAACAATTTTCCCACCTGATAAAGTTTCTTTTAAAAAAAATCTGTTAAATTTTGAAAATTTTCATTACCTACGCAGGTTTGTTTGTAATAAATAGCTAAAGTCCATGAGAGAACATTATGCCAATGAGCATATTGCACACTAGTTGCTCTCGTTTATTGATTTGTTTACAAAATCTGATTACCGAAATATGTATGGATCAGTTTCTCAAGAGATAAAATCTGCCTTCTTCTACTGCTTTAGCTCAAAAGAGTTTGAAATTATTCCTAAACTATCACAAAAGGAAATTAAATTGTCCGCAGCATTTTGAAAACCTCGCAGGCTTCATGCATAAGGCAAGTTTGTGCAATGATTTGACTGTGGTGTCTGAGAATCTACAGAGATGTTTGTTTGATTGAATTTCAATGTTCTTCCATAAGTACATTTCTGACCCAGTAATTGAAATTTATGGATTTCGGTACAAGTTAAGCTTACATTCGCATATCTTACTGAAAATCGGCTGCAAATTTGCATACTTTATAAACAAAAATGCCAGTGAAATGTTCATGAATAATAATACTACTGTGAACTTAGATGTTCGTAATTTAGTTGATAACTCCAAAGGAGTCAATAATACTACCATTTAGTACATTGCACTTTCATCGTCTGCATATGTTCCCGTGTCATATGCTGTAATCCACACACCAGTGGTCTATCTGCGGTGCAAATTATATCAGTGACGTCTACAGTGAAACGATAATTTCGCTACTACTGTATTTTGGTCTAACGGCGTTATAAAGTTTATACGTACAGTTTCAGATTAACATGCGTCTTGATGTTTGATAGGTTTCATTCACGCTCAGCGATCTTACCCTCTCGCATATACATGATGCGTTCGGTGAATCTAATCTGCGCTCACTCTATCCCCAAGGTCATCTTAGCACATTAGTGGCGGTCTTTAGAATGCTGTACTCATCTATCGAAAGCCTCAAACTCAGTTTGGTGCATTTCAACTGCATACTGTTTGAGTCTGTCCTGGAATATTGGACCGAAGATATGAACTGATCAGCATCATCAGATTATTGTTGTTGGGTAAACGTTTTCGATTACTGTTAACCAGCATTCGATGGTCTTGGGTATGTTGCGAATAATTCAGATCCAACTGGGTCTTGTTAACCTATAACTTATCCTCAAAAAGACGTTTTCTTACAACACTGTTAGCTCAGAAGATGTAACATCAGTGCAAGATTTAACTCATCCTTCCGTTTATTATCAAACATGTTTCCGTATTTGTATCCGCATACTTGTATATTCCTTCGTTTCGTTGAAAAATATATGCTCGTCCTCAAGCCAAACAAAATGTACAGCTGCATGAAACATGCTACCTGAAAAATATCGCTGAAGTCTGTGTGATGTATACAACATCGGAAGTAATTCGCTCATTGGTTAGGAGATGGGACAGGTACAGCGGAATTCCTATAAATGTTTTCTTACGGAAGCAGATATCAAAAGGTGTGTATGGACTGATGGCGACGACAAAATAGATCTGGATGCCATAAATAAGAATGGTATGTTCAATGCAAGAGTCGATGTCACAAATAATAAGTACTGTTATTGAAAAATCAACGGAGATAACTGACAATACACTGATTATCACTAGAGTTTGTTTTAAAATGCTGGGAAAGACTGAAGAAAAGAAAGTATAATGGGAGGAGCTCATTGGTAAACAAAAGAGGCCAAAGCTGACTGCGCTTTTGAAATTTCCTGAGTTTGCGAAACTGAAATAACAGGCATCTCAGTTATCCAATACAATTATAAATGTGTGGGGACCACAGGAAGATTACTGTCGATGTTGATACCCAGGTGCCTCATTATGATCAGGTTATACAGTGGGTTACAGTTGAGCGTAGGAGTTTCCATTGGAAATGAATAGCGGGATAAATTGAAGATAAACTTTGGGTACTCAGTTGTATCAAGATTAGGACCGGATTGGTTAAAAAATAGGATAGATCATAGGTGAATGAATCGAATTCCGAAGAAGAAATTGTTTGGCCTAAAACACACCATCACCAATCGTTTGGATGTGTTCAGGGGCTGAAAGGTCCCGAAAGGTCCCTAATGAAACTGAAAAGAGATATACAGACAGAAAAACCTTGAAGAAAACCGGAATTATTAACCATAGGTTCTGATGTAATCCTGCCATTTGTGATGGAGTGCACATTTTCTGTTAAACGATAAGAAGTCTATGTGATCAACTGAAATGGAGTACTAAATTACTTGTTGAGTCAATTCTGCTTTAAATTGACATTCTTTACATGCAAACACCCCACATTAGTGTTCTATTTTCCATCTTCCTACTTTGCCTGTATCGTTGATTTCATTTTCACATTGGTCCGTGCCTATAAAAGTTCTCCACGCCACTTACACATACGTAGGTGCCATTAGTATGATTGCTCCTCTACGTTGCCCTCTATACTGGTCTCACCTATCTCATCGATCCGTGCCCGTGATCTACTGACCCTGACACCTGTATATATATACATATATATGCATAGGTGGAGACTTTAAAATTATTCGTGTCATTTTTGTTCCTCTGGAGCTTTGGTTTTACTTTGCATCACACATTATCTCTTGAAATACTTTCTTATCAAATACACTGACTTCAATGATTACCTACAACGCGCTCAATTTAATATCCGCACGAGTATCCGTAGAATCTATCAACGAATTACCATGCGTGCTTTTTCTCGTTCATGACAAATAAGGTTGAAAGGATCACCAGAATTTCACTCTGTAAGCGCGCAAAATATCGCGCTGGCTGGAAGTTTGCACTTGAGTACAGAAATCTAAAGAGCATTGATCTCCCGATCATTCTGTCATCAAATGTCTGCTCAATTCTTTCTAAGCTATCAGACATCCGTCGTCTGATTTACCACGGATAGCACTCCAAAATTTATGCTACTTTTCCAAGAATCTTGCTGAGAAGAATCCGTCGAGGACAAACTGGTCCGGATCGAGGGCTTCTAATCATTTCGTACAGGTAAATCACCAGGAAGTTAAACTAAAGGTGGTGGTGTCATCACTTATGTGCACCGATCGTGGTGTAGCTGTATTAAATGCATATTCACCTACTGTACACAAAACATTGCTTGTATTACTGAGTAAGGTAAGCCCCGTTTTCTCCTGCATCACTCTTCGAACATCTTTTCAAATCGATACATCACTCTTGACTTGTACTCCCAGTGAATTGTCTATCCTCTTGGATATATTCTATCCAACTTGTTGGAGAAATCTTTCATGTCTTTATTAATCATTGCTGGCGATTTCAACGAATCGGATTTGAATGTTTACACAGTAATGTCCCTTCAGAACATTGTTACTTTTTCCACTAGAAGAGATGCCTCCTTGGACCACCTTTTCGTTAACGAACCCTCTTTCTTCGTGCATCTTCAAACCTGCACTAGTAGGCAATTCCGATCACTGTCTGATTGAAGTTTTACCTACAATATATCTTAAATACAAGCAGCACATCACCACGAAGAACAATGCACATAAGATGCATATACGACAAAATCATCTGGTCAATCTGATGGAATTAAAACCCATGGTTGCCGGTACGGACTTACAGCTACTCTCTGATTATGATATTTCAGACTACTGTGAGAACCTAACACGTTACTTCAACAATTGTTGTGATGTGTGCTGCCTTCAAGAAAGGACTCACGTACAGCCCAACCGAATCATCTCTGGTAGACTGAAAGGTTGAATAGGCTGTAAGAAAGGGCTTATCGCTCAAGAGATAAACTGACGGTCAATATCTGTCAACTTTTATAGCAGAAGCGAGATAGCCAATCGCAATCAATTGTGTGTTGACACCCTTCTGGGAAACAAATCTTACCGTGAGCTATGGAACGGACTGAAGTAGTTCTGTGGTCGTTCAACTTTACCTACTTCAGTCCCATGAAATATCAGTGAGCTCAACAAGTACTTTGCTACAGTGAAAAATGTTGTGCCAACTTTATCGAGGCTAAGTATAACGCCACTTGATTTCCACCTTCGTGTGGCTGTCATAAAAAGCATGTTTTAAAGGATTTTATTGCTGCCAACAGAACTAAATCCTCTGGTACTGATGAGTTATCCCAAGTGGTCCTAAAATGGTGCGCAAACCACCTCGCACAAACCGTTTCATTCATCTTCAATATATGCCTGCCAGAAGCACGACTTTAGTTGGCACATGGAGTGATGTTCGCATCACTCCGGCACCTAAACAAGAAAAAGGGTAAGTTTCGGCCTATTGCTGCATCTTTAGTATTACTTGGGACTTTTGAGCGAACTATTATCAAGCAGCTATTCTCTAATTCTAAATTTTCTGATGCCAGTCAGTTTGCTTATTGTAAGCGTTGCTCTGCTTTAGATGCGGTTAATAGTCCTATACATTCTGATTTATCCACTATGGACTAAAAACACAAAATTGTTCATGCTTTTTCCTGGACTATGCAAACGCGTTTAACTATGTTGACAGAAACATCATATTGACACTGTGATGGCGACATAATCTCCCGCCACATTATTTGAATTGGATGCACGACTGTTTCACCGACCGACGCCAATTCACTTGTCTCAATTGTATTAGGTCTTCCACTGTTACTGCAAACCAGAGTGTAATACAGGGTGCAATTTTATTTCTTTTCTGTTCCCCTTTTACATCCAAAACTTTCCAGTCACCGCAAATGTATTCACTTTTAAATATGCCGATGACGCAGTAGTTGGCCGTGCATCTAACAACTACAACCCTTCAATCAATCCTCTGCAATCTGCGATAAGTTCGTTCCATTTGTGAATGGTCCGACTGTGTTAACCTTTCTTTACACCCGAACAAATGCACTGAAGTTTTGCTTTCCATTAACCGTATGCCATCAACACTTTCTGGATCATCTGCTCCCAATATCTTAATTAAGAACATAAACGTTGAAAGATCATAACAGTTCAAATATCTCAGATGTTTCCTGTCTTCTGACCTCAAATGGTCCAATCACATAGTGCAAACATTTCTTAAAGTCATATAGTTGACCTTTTATATTTTGCATCTTCGGTATCTAAGGGTGCCATTGTACATCAAATCTAAATTTATTTTCTCGTGCGTTTTATGCCATTGAGCTTACTGCTCTCTCGTTATCATTGCCGGTCTACAGTCTAAGGATTTCATATTAATAGATCGATAGATAGATGGATAGAAAGATAGATAGATAGATAATTCTTCCCGTATACCACGGCGGTCCCCGATGACTAACATTCTGTGATGATCCATACCTACGAGATAACGCCTACCCTAGAGCGGTGCGTTACAGCTTTGGGACACGTGCGATCAATCAAATTTCAAAAATGACGTCAATGACGCGCGTACGTGTCACTGCTTCCGACTACACACTACAAGCAGATCGTGACAGCCAATCCGAGATAGAGCAGCCCAGACAGAAGCATAATGACACAAGCAATACCGGAATGCGATTAGTGGAAGCCTGGATAACCAATGATCTTCTTTTGTACATATTATTTAATCGCCTTTATTTCTTCCAATAAAAGAACTACGAAATACCATTCCTGTGACCTTTTCCTCGCGTCTCAGTCACGCGGGATATTGTGTGCCAGTGCCATTGCGGTCCAGTGCTTCCGTGACCCAGTCCGTTATAGCTCATCCTTAATTCTTGTTCCGTGATTCGTATTACATGTTCCGTGTTCCGAGTTCAATGCGTATTACTACTACTACTAATACTAAAATCGCTACATATTCCCACCCACGGTATTTCTATTGAATCCCTCTAGGGCACTACCCAGCAATGACTATCACAGATGCATGTTATCCCGTTTGTCATCCTGTTGCGCGCCTGCTTGCCCGCTGTTCTTGTTTGTCGAATCACTGGCTTCACCGATTCCGAGGTCTGTTAAACCGGATAGTACCACAGTTCTACGTTTCCATACTTTACGCTATTGTAATTAGTATTTCAGTATAGGTTTTGCAGCCAAAACCCATTCGTTGAAAGACACCTTCTTCCGGTTCTTTTGCGCGTTACTCTAAGTGAATCTTTATGGTCTGTAAAGCCAACCGTACTCAATTTTGGAAAAAAGGATGATCGAAGAAAGGAATCAAAGGAAGACAAATAATCAAGAAAAGGACGAAAAGACGTGAATGAATTAGTTGGTAACTTGCTGATAAAGTGTATTAGATTGCATACGCGTCCGATGTTGACCTGGTGAGTTTATAAGAAAACTGGGGAGAGGGGTCAAAAGGAGTTGTGTTAATTGACTGGAAGCAAATCAGGATGGTTCTTTCAGTCTTATTTAGAGTTACAGAGGTCAGCGTGATAGGACAAAACCGCTTCGCAAGAACAATTAACGACGCGGTTTTGGGATTGTAATAATGATAACCTAAAGCCAGGAATCAGGAGCCGATCGGTAAAAAAACTGGTTCATCAATGAGGGATTTCATCATATTGGTTAGGGAAACTGCTCCAAATTCGAGAATCATCTGAAGGAGACCATCACGGCCTGCAGTCGAAGATGCTTTAGAGCACCCACGCAGCGTCAAGATTTTGTCGTTATTAAAAGGCACTGAATCGGACTCTGTTCTGGATGGAGGCAATCTGGATTTATTTTAATAGTGGATAAGGCAGTGTTTAGCCGGTTTATGTCCATCCGAGTATTCGGGTGATTTCTCTTCTGTCTACAAATAACACGAATATTTTCCCATGAAAGCCTGGAGAAGTTTGTTTGCAGAATCTGCGTGGCAAAGCTTGCATTCAGATATGTTGTCTCAGGTTTGATCAAGTCGAAGTAATGCTTTATGATTTATACATGGCTAGATTCGTCGGTACTTTCCTTGTGTCTTCGTAGAGGTTTGAAAGCAGTGGGGTGATTTCATCACCACAGACAACACACATCATAAGTGAAAGATTTATTAACCAGAAGAGAGATGCGGCCGATGGAAAATTTCTTGAGACGAAAACTTATCTGATTAGAACTATGAGTGTTTTATGGGCAGTCCCATCCTCAGTCCTCTTCCTGCTTCGTTGCCAAACCAACCGGTAGCACTTTAAGCCATCTGTTCGTACGGCAACGTCTCCAAGTTTTTGATTCAAACAAGTTTCTTTTACACTTACAAAACATGTGTTAGAATCAACGTGTGTTCAGAATATAGGTTTAACGCGAGATTTTCTCCAACAGTGAGCGAACGTTAGTGCTAACCAATGATATCACTGTCACCCAAGCAGGAGCGTTGCAAGTAAATGCAGTTAGCCATCCCACCGATCTGCGTTTTTTGATTTAAACACATATTTGAGTCTCGCTAAACATTATCGTCGGGGGTGGTTGCATAGGGCTGCGACTGGTCACCCCTCAACTGCAGCTCACGAAATGCTCCCATACGACCAAGTTTCTCAAACAGTCTCTGCAGAGGAAGCCCTACTCACCGCT
>UZAN01041192.1:2805-16943 GCA_900618425.1 Echinostoma caproni
ATTGAGCAGAGTGGGCGAGGTTTGTTCCCTCAGTGGATACGGCAGGGGCGAGGTTCGTACCTTTTGAATCCATTTTTACACTAAAGTAGAAATGAACAACAAAGACCCTCAAGCTTGAATTGTGTCAATAGCGATTACTGGTAAGACTGTTACTGCTTCCATGATCGAAAAGGACAATCACTTACGGTGTCCTATTCAAAGATCCGTTCACCCAGCTCTACTGTCTGTGTTTAAAGATCATCCGTACATATTTTTCCGAACACATTCCGAAGTAGAACACAGTAATGATTAGCCAACTTTAACTACTGCCATATTTAGTCTTTTTTGTGTTCAGAAGTGTGGGGTTTTTCTGTCTCCCTAGTTAGCACCGTTTTCAGCCATGTGGCATAGCTTCTTAACATTATGAAGCAATCAAATCGTCCACGGAGACGATAAACGACATTCTAACAGCGATCTCTTAATCAAGATTATCCAAACTGGCACTAAGTTCCGGTACGAATACACCGATTTTCATGTTAACGGCACCAATACAAATGAAATGTGAGATGCAACAGCCAACTGGTGGCCCGGAGGTAATGTCGCCAAATTATCACCCAGGGGATGTAAGTTCGAATCCCACCACCACCGCCTGACTTTCCCAATATGTGTTGAATTGCAGCCCTTTGACTGGCCGCTTCCCCCTTCCTGAAAAATGTATCTTCGGATATTCAATTAAAGTAAAAAGGAAAAGAAAGAACTAACCTTCGCTTTGTGAATTAATACAGTACATATATCACATACGGTGACGCATGTGATCAGCTGGATTGCGGAAAATAATTCACCAAGATAAAATACCAGGGGGAAGGGTAGGTCGTTGTATAGATTATTTTTCACCCTTGCACAAGATCGCCAATGTCTACGCAGTTTTTGAGAGAAAATGTGCAATAATGCTGTTTTTTAACAACCAAGCCTGAATGAACATGAGTGAGAACACACTGAAGGAATATACCATAAATTGTGCTTGAAGTGCTGTTTGTATAGACATTAGCCATGCACTTTCGTCCAGCGGTTTTAATCGCTGTCTTTTGGATGCTCAATTGGATGAAGCAGTAGGAGAAAGACAGGAAAGTTCAAACTAGAGTAGAAGAGAAAGCGGAGAATTTCAGTAGACTAAGGTTGCAAAGAATGTGAGAAGATGCACAAACGCTACTGTCTACGATACATGGCCATATCACTCAGTGTCTCTAACCATTGATTACAATGATCTCGAGGTCCCAAGCGAGGGAGTCTGCCATGATCTATATGACCAAGTCCCCTGGTTAGGTCTTATTTCGACCGCCCTCAGCTGTTTTCCACACATTACCTGCCTCGACAAACATTGCGCACCGTGGCAACCTATTTGGTGACAAGCCCCATCCAACGCGGTCAACCGAAGAAGATCACTGGTTCCAGTGGGCGACCGCGATTACCTGAAATTTTGCGTCACACCTCAGCATTGCTTGTCCAGTGGCGCCATCAAATTCATGCAATGCTACGTAGACAGCGGTGTTCAAACACCGACATTCTATTTTAACCTGTTTTCTTATTGGTCAAGTTTCTGCACAGAACAGACCAAACTGTATAATTTTGATAAATAGTTCATAATTATACTGACAGAAGCGTTCTTCTTTTTTATTTATTCGTGTCCTCTTTTAAAAGCTCGATAACGAGGTGAACTGACAAAAGAACGCAAAGAAAGTTTGTGTAATGCACACGTGATATGATATAACGGAACGTAAAAGTTGAAATTTCACCATCATCGTTTTCACACATCCCCTCACTAAAGTGACTTACATCATTCGAAATGCCAACGTAAGTTCCACTGTATCCATTCCGAAGCACACTTATAGAGCGATAAACAGCATTTCTTAAAGTGTATAGATCCTGTAATGAGACACGAAAAATGAGTAACGCTCCTGTGGTCTGATTTTGGCAATCAATCCTTCGATCCATCTGGTCTCAAGTAAAGTGCTCGCGTATGCGCACCAAAATACCAAATGTAATTGAGCTCGTGTGCAAATAATGTGGCCAGCTGGTATTGATTTAAATCGGATTAATCGATTTCTGTCAAGGCTCAAGGTCATTGTGCAAGATGAACTAGACGAAGAGGATGGCGCGATCGTTTGAGCCGACTATTTTCGGACATGGATATTTCCCTTTTTTGTGTTATTCCAATCGCTCCAAAACAACCAAAGCATTTCTATTTGGAGTGAATTATCAGCAGTATGTCCACGGACAGAATTTTGCCACCAATCACAAAATTATGGGACAAAAATGCTTGAACAATAAAAGGGTCAGATGATGGATGATTAAAGTTCGAAATCACTGAATCTGTAGTCTTGCACGTAAAGAAATACTAGAAAGATGGTAGGAAACAAGTTGTATGCATTATTAATTTGTGGTGTGCCTTATTGAGTAACCATGTGCACATCTTTGTAAAACGACTTTCAAAGAGTATGTATTACAAAATAGCACTTTAAGATCAAATAGTTTGCTGACAAACTCACTGATCTGTCTTGGATTGATCTGAGTCAGGTAGTGTGATCTTTGCGTCACAGATCGGCTAAAGTACTCGCAATCGGTAATAACAAATGCGCGAGAAAACGGGATTGAATAAAAATCTGAATTAATTTAAAGTTGACATATGAAGTGTTCAGTTCATGTAGCAAAAGCAATAAAGCATGATCCTATTTTCCAAATAGTACATCACAAGATTCTATCAAGCAAGGACATTAGTGTGGTAATCCAAGCCTCCGAGATAGCGCCAGTCAAGGGGTTACGCGTTCCAGTTTCTGAACAACGAACCACAGCGCAATACTATCGACCAATCAGGAAACGTGCGGTTCAAACAACAGTTGTGTGACAAATAAAACAAAAGCAGGTTATTGGTGAGGATCTGTTCATCCAATGAAATCCTATTATACCCATTATTTAATCTTATTGATTCCTAACAATAAATGAAGCCAGTACTTCGGTGGCCTACGTCCTGCTTCTCGGTGATGGGATATTTCGGTATACGATTACCACTGCTATTCGATGTTTTGCTTTGCTACTCGTGTCGGATGATTCCTAAACTGGGATTCGTGCCTATTCTGATTATTACAATTAGACACTATAATTGCGGAGCATGTATAGAAAAAAACTTAGGGATTTGTCGTGTCTGAGAGGTGCAATTGTGCTTTATCATAGGTATACGTTCACGCTTGGCTAAACAAAAGATAATGTTACAGAAACTAGCCGAGCTGAGTGATAGTCTAGATGGACAAGATTATTGAAAAACAGAATGAAAGTGATTTGCGTTGAGAAAATTGTAAATCGGAGTTAGATTCTGAACTAAAAGCAGCACCATCAGAATGTTGTTTCCTGCAATATTAGATAGATCACAAAAGTAAAAGAGGAAAACGGGCAAGGAGAAAGGATTACGTTTTGAGGAACCCCCAAGTAACAAGGAGAGAGAGAGAGACAGAACTGCGATGATTGTATGAAGCGAAATGATTACTTCGGGTACAGTAAGTTAGTTATCATCGAAATTGGGGACAAGGGTGAACCAATATCCTACATGGCTTTCTGTCATCACAACACAATGCACTCGATAAGATTTAACGATGCAGTCTCAATCGAAGGCAATGAAGAATGAACAAGATAAGTGAACACTCGTGTGCATCCCCACGATACACTTATTCTCTTTCTTTATGCAAACCGATTATCATCGTGTGACAGAAAATCTTGAGCAAATCGTTAATGTCAAAGCATTTTTGGGCGTATCTGAAGACGGAGTTCTAGTAGTCTGCACAAGAAGAGTTGTTTTCCGAAAACAAGCATACTTAACTGCCCATATACATGACTGAACATCAGAACCTGTCTGCGGGGGCTTGAAGCGTAATCCGTAATAAACTAGTTCAGGAACATTGTTTTTCTCCCTCTCCATTTGTGAGCACTAATGAGACACTGATGGAAAACTTTCATAAGACTGACATATCTGATGCATTTCTGATCTGTGCCGCATCATCTAAAGCCGACTGGTTCGTTGTGACGTAGTTCCTCCATTATGCAGGTTTTAGTGTCACGTGATTCAGGTACGCATCTGGGGGCGAAAAACGCATCCACACCAGGAAGGACTTCACTTTTATCATCACTATGAGCATTATTTTGATCAGCATCAGCATCAATCTGCATCTGCATCCGCATCAACATCAGCACCATTATTCTCATCACCGTTCTGAGGAGAGGACTGGAGTGCACCCGGAGCAACTAAAGTTCAGCCAAATCATGTAGCTAAATTATACTTTTATCGACACAGCAACGTCTGCATTGCATTCCATAAACCTAATGGAAAAGCAAAAAAGCCATTATGCGCATCCATTAGTTCTCTCAGTCGTCGTCGTCGTCGTCGTCGTCGTGGTAGTTGTAGTAGCAGCAGCAGCAGAAGAAGAAGAAGAAACTGTCGGAAATGGGGGTAGCACGATTCACTTCAGAATTTTTCTCTCTCTCTCTCTCGTTCCCTACAGGATCAGCTCCGACTGGGCTTGTCCTTGTTCGGCCAAACCCACCCCCAACCCCCTCTCTCCCATTCCATGAGTGCGCGAGTACACAGACACACACACACACAAACGCGCGCACACCCAGAACACAAACCTCTGATGTTGGATTAGTTAGGTTCTCTATCTCAATGAACAAAACCAAATGGAAAAAGGATCACATCGGATTTGGTTTACCACCAGTACTACTATCACTACTACTACTAATACTATTACTACCAGGAGGAAGACGATGGCGATGAAGACGATGACGAAGAGAAGAAGAAACGCATTCACACACCACCACACACGTAAACAGCCATTAGGATAAAGCAAAATAAGCCAGAGGACTGAGAACATTCAATTGAGAAGAAATCAAGTTGGAGGATACCCGATAGAGATTAAAAAAAATATGGGATGTGAAAGATTCAGACTAAGCTGCCTGTCGCATCCTGTGCATCCGGATCAGTTGGTTTCTTTCAGTGCCTCAGTTACCAGTATAGAGTATCGTGACACAATTTCGATGACACTTAAATCATTATTATATTTTTTTTAAATACGAATTTAAATAAAGTTACCGCTAAGTTTTGATTGTTTATTATTTATTTTTTATACAAAGTCTGAATTCAGACCGTGTGTCAAACAAATCAAGATACAATAATCCGCATAAAAAATACAGATACATGATTTGCTGGTGGGCTCGACACGCGTTCAAGACAAAACAAAATCATGTCAGATCAAATGGAAATGTTCACGCAAATGCTTCACACACATCGAAGCGTTGGCCAAAAAGATGGAACAATCTTCATCGCTTCAATCGATAAATGCAGGTCTAACCAGTGACAACCTTGCCAATGCGATTACAGAATTCACATATGAGGCCGATGCAGAATTGACGTTCGAATCTTGGTACGCAAGATTCGGGGATATATTCACCGTGGATTGTGCTCTGTGGGAAGACACTGACAAAGTAAGACTGCTCATGCACGAACTTGGCCCCGTTGAACATCAACAATATACCAACTACATCTTACCTAGCAAACCAACGGACGTATAGTTTTCAGAAACAGTGAAGTGCCTTACCCAAACATTCAGTGCTCGTGCGTCATTATTTCATACACGATATCAGTGCCTCCAAGTCAAGAAGACACAGTCAGAAGATTTTGTCACATATGCAGGGAGAACCAACCTGGAGGCTGAGCGGTTCAAACTAAAGGACCTCTCAGTGGACCAGTTCAAATGTTTGCTATTCGTCAGCGGATTACAGTCAGCCACGGATGCAGAACTGCGCAATCGTATACTGTCGCAGACTGAAAATTCCCCGGACCTCACTCTGCATAGCGTAACAGAGGAATGCCAACGGGTCAAAAACATAAAAATGGACTCCGCATTGATAGCGAAAGGTTCGGACTACAATACTGTGAATCGTTTACAAGTTTCCCCGAACAAAGGGAAAGCTTGGAAAGCACAAATCAACCCGAAGTCTAGACCGCCTACAACATGCTGGAAATATGGCGACTGGCATTTTGTGAAATACTGTCCCTATGCCGACCGAATCTGTCAGATGTGTGGTAAAAAAGATCACAAAAACACAAACTGTTACCGTTACAGCCATCATCCAACCAAAATGGCTTACAACGAAAACCTTCAGTGAGTCACTCAGAGTTATTGTATAACTCTGGTATTGTTCTCTCTGCCACTACAGAATTCTCCTCTAGACGGAAATTTATGTCTATCGTTGTTAATAGTATCCCGTTAATTTTTCAGTTTGACTGTGCGTCAGACATAACCATTTTGACACGCCATTCATAGGAAGCTCTAGGCTGTCCAGCCCTCCAAAAAACCAATAATTCAGCCTATAACGCTTCGGGCAAACAAATGGTTATTACTGGAATAGTCAAATGTGTATGCCAATTTCGTGACACGATATTTACCTCCATGGCGTATGTTGCCAATGAATGTTCACGCAATTTAGTTGGCATTCAGTGGATTGATAAATTAGGACTTTGGGATATTCCTGTGAACGAATTTTGTCACTCACGCAGCAAAGAGGTCAATTACGTATTTTCATCTGAAGTACCGAAACATCGGTCCACAAGACAAAATGGAGATGTACCTCACTTCATCTCCCAATTGCAGACGGAACATAGCACAGTTTTCTCCAATAGTTTGGGATTAGGCACCAAGGTCAAAGCGACGCTGTATCTCAAGCAGAAAGCGAAAGCCGTATTCAGGCCAAAGAGACCAGTTCCGTATGCCGCGGTGGACCAGGTCAGTAATGAGTTAAATCGGCTTCAAACAGCTGGGGTCATAAGTCCAGTAAACTATTCAGAATGGGCAGCACCAATAGTGGTTGTAAAGAAACCCAACGGTACGCTTCGCATCTGTGCAGACTTTTCAACAGGTTTAAATGATTCGTTGGAGATACATCAGTACCTTCTTCCTGTACCTGAGGATCTGTTCACCAAATTAAACGGCGGAAGAATATTTTCAAAGATTGACTTTTCTGAAGCTTATTTGCAAGTTGAAGTCGACGAGGAATCAAAACATTTATTGACTATAAATACTCATATAGGCCTATATCACTATAACAGACTACCCTTTGGTGTTAAATGTGCACGTGCCATATTTCAGCAGATAATTGACACTATGTTATCTGGATTACCCTTCGCCGCCGCTTATATGGACGACATCATCATTGTTAGCACCGATGCTCATGAACATTTCCAGTATTATTTCCAGGTATTAACTCGCATACAACAATTTGGATTTCATATCCACACAGAAAAATTTTCTTTCTTTTCAAACTCTTTCAAGTATCTAGGATTTATTGTTGACGCTACTGGCAGACAGCCAGACCCAGAAAAAGTTAAATCAATTTGTGACATGCCAACACCCACTGACATTCATACACTTCAGTCATTTTTAGGCGTGATCATCTATTACAATCAGTTTGTACCTGATATGCACATATTCCGAGCCCCCTTAAACAATTTACTTTCTCCTTCAACCAAGTGGATTTGGAACAGTGAATGTCAACATGATTTTGAATCAGTCAAAAAGATTTTGTTATCCCCTTTATTGTTAACACATTACCACCCATCACTTGACATTAGTGTAGCAGCGGATGCTTCGGATTATGGTATAGAAGCAGTCATCCTACATCAGTTAGCGGACGGCTCGCAGAAAGCTATCTCACACGCCTCCCGATCGTTAACACCTGCCGAACACCATTACAGTCAAATTGAGAAAGAGGCTTTGGCGATTGTTTTTGCCATACACAAGTTCCATAAAATGATCCATGGAAGAAAGTTTATTCTCAAAACCGATCACAAGCCGCCATTTTTAACAAAAAAGGGTATACCTGTGCACACCGCTAACCGACTACAAAGGTGGGCAAAGATTTTACTGGGGTATAATTTAGAGATTGAACATAAATCATCCTCAGCGATTGGGCATGCTGATGCATTGTCCCGTTTAATAGCTCCAACGAAGAACAGGTTATTACATCAGTTAATGTTGAAACAGAAGTTCAACATGTACTCATAAATGCAATCTCCTGCTTGAGAATAACTGCAGACGTAATCAAGCAAGCCACCAACACTGACAAGGCTATCAACGATATTAAGAACTTCATGAAGTATGGATGGCCAAAGAGAATTTATGAACCGTCAATTCGAGTTTTTTACACGACGCGATTCTGTCAATTATAAATGACTGTCTTGATTTTGGAGAGAGAATAGTCATACCAAAATCACTGAAAACGGATGTATTGAAACAGTTCCATGAGGCACATCCGGGACTAAACAAGATGAAATCCCTTATGCGTAGTTATGTTTATTGGCCTTTTATGGATCAGGACATTCAAGAGCTGATTAGAGAGTGCAGCCAATGCGCAATGACTTTGAAATCAGCCCCACAAGTTGAACCGCAATCATGGCCGTTTGCGCGGAAACCATGGACCCGCGTCCATATTAATTTTGCTGGGCCGATTCGTGACGTCTATTTGTTGCTTGCCGTTGATTCTACATCCAAGTGGCCAGAAACTGGCATTATAAAACACCCTAATAGCCAGTCGACAATCCGCTTTCTTAGGAGCACATTTTGTAGATTGGGTTTCCCAGAGGTCCTCGTTTCAGATAACGGTGTCCAGTTTACAGCCCACGAATTTTCTGAATTTTGTTTATCCAATGGCATTGTACACATACGAACCCCGCCGTATCATCCACAACCAAACGGCCAAGTTGAGCGATTTGTGGACACATTGAAAAGACACATACGAAAATGTCCGGAGAACCAGCAGTTAGACAGTATTATTGACCTATTTTTGATGAACTACAGAATCACTCTAAATGAAAACGTGCCAAGTGCTGTATCACCTAGTGAATGCTTGTTGGGGAGGAAAATAAGGACAAAATACGAAACGATATTCCCTAAACTACCCTCAAACGATCGTTGTATGGCACCAATGGAAGTTCAAAAGTTACAACCAAAACGGGGATTCAATATTGGTGATAAAGTGTATGCAAAAGACTTCAGAACACATCGTCAAACATGGACTTCAGGAACTATAAAAGAAAAACGAGGACAAGTTGTGTACGAACTGCAAGTAGGAATAGAAAAGTGGATCAGACACGTAAATCAACTACGAAGAAAGTACACTCCAGATGAGCGCGAAGATATCATCCCTGATGATCAGATATGCCAGTGGTTAGACGATGTTCCATCAGACACCGCACGACCACAAAACATATACACAAAGGTTGGATTTGGTTACACAACGAAATGGTCATCTGCCAGTATCCAGATATCCTCATCGTATTAGACGTTTCACACAGCCACTCCAGGTTAACCCACGAATGAAATCATACGACACTCGAGGAATTACGGAGGGAGGTGTTACGGGTGCCAGTGGCCAGCAGGCGAACAGATTGTCATTGACCTGGACCTTTTATGATGTCATGATTATCGCTCTTATCATGTGGTTTAGTGCATACAGTGCATACATACACGGATCCGATGATCAGACGGTCTTTGTTCTTCCTCTCGCTCTGGGCGATCTGGGAACATAACAGCCAGGTTACCTAGGCCACAGCAGGTGAATTTTCATAGGGAATTTACAACCGGAGCCTTCGGCTAGCCAAAGCCGGAACCGCAAGGCAGCAGGGCGGTGTGTGAAAACCGCAATCCATTGGGAGCAGGTGTCCAGTTCATCAGATCAAATACCCTTTTTACGGGGTCAAACGTCCAAGGTTCCCAATGCACCACGATGCACCGTCGAGCCGGTTACCACTACCGCAACCAAGATGGTGTGGGTGGGTGTGGTTCGTACATCTCGTGGTTGGTTTGGAATCGGATTTTTTGGTCAACTGCCTGAGGTAAACTAGCAGTGGTCCAGTGGTCCGGTTATAGCCCCGGATATTGGATTTTCGTCCTCTCACTTTGACTACAGTTACGAGATTTTATCCATCAATAATGTTGGCGCATTCCTTTTTGTAGTTATCGAAGTGAACTCCCGATGGTTCTTAAGTACATGGCTAAACCACAATAGCAATGTAACGATAACACAGTAGAACATCTGTTCTCATGTATAGATGATGTTTTCCTACAAAAAGTCCTACCACATCAAACCCTGTAGATCACTCACGGCGGAACCCTCTACCTGTGAGCTAACACAAATCTAATTTTGATTGGGTAATCTGCTTGAACTTGAACTCTGTAGAGTTCTTTTGATTTTCTCAAAATCGAATCCAAAACGCGATGACAGTCGATTGAGTTCATTCATCAATCGGCCACTCGATCACGCGTGAAGCATGACCACCGAGCCTGAGCTATAATCGAAGCACCTTGGCGACGGCTCTGGGGTTTTAGGATACCCAGCAGACTAAAACATGCACATCAATGTGCACAGCACACAGGACAGGACAGTAGTAAATTGTGGAAATATCTTAAACAAACCGGGCGTTGGTGGCCCGGTGGTAATGTCACCAAATTAGCCCCCTCCCCCCCCCCGGAGGTCATGCATTCGTTTCCCACCACCATAGGCCGCCTTTCCTTATGTGTTGTATGGCAGCCCTTCGATTAGCCGCTTCCCCTTTCCTTAAAATCGTATCATTCACTGGAAGGAAGTGAAAAATGCAATGAATGAAAATAGTCTCGAGATCAAGTGGAGGAATAAGAGTTGCGCAACTCGGGGAATATGATCCAACCAGATTGCAGAAAGGGTCTTCAGAAAAATCAGCTATGCGGGGTCAATCTCAATCGTACTGAATTGTCACATTCTATGCATCTGAAAGCAAGCAAATGTATCCATGGTGGCAATCAGCTAATGAAACAAGTGCATCTCTGAGGCGGACAATAAACGCATACGATCTATGGTGAGCATTGAGCATTTTCATTGCACATCTCAGTTTCAGTTTCACGAAAACGAGAATAGAAGAACCGAGTCGTTTTTGGTGTTTCAAAACATCCAGCCTAAGCACCAGGGCTTAGAATGGCTAGAAGTATGAGGCCCTATTGGTAAAATATGCAGAACACTCAGTTGTAATTCGTTGAAATTTATCATTCCAAAGTACGACCAAATTTGTAAAATTTTTCTAACTGTTCATAAATTACATCAATACCTTATGCACCACACCAGCTGATTTGAAAAAACGAAATTACGGAGCCACTTCCAATGACGTTTCATGTCAACCTAACATTCGTAAGATCCGCTTCGGTTGTCAAATTCTCTTTGTTTGATCCGGACGGGATGTAATCAACCCATGAGCTGATTTTGCTCAATGAATCATCCACTGTCCAACGCACTACTCACATGATTTTTGTCTAGTGATAGACGCGATAACAATATTAGTCACTAGGCACTAGTCAAGCTTGGTACACTATATCAGATGATCAGTTTCCCGACCAAGTCCGCATTCAGATAGAATCTGACAATTTATTAAGCGCCTCCTCCATCGGGAACTTCGATGCTGCGTTGACGAGGAAATCAGTGATTTTCATTCCTATTTAATCAAATGAATACAGATGTCTTTGGTTCGAGATTATGACGACTGAACTAGGAGTTGATAGAACACATATTGCTCGATACGACATTAAAATTGCAAACAATCATGGCAAAGTTAGAAGCGGCAGTGGTTCGGAACACCGAGGACAATGTTCTTCCGTGGGGGAGGGAGCAGTCATTTTGAATTGAGTATGAGTAGTGTACATGTCTCACTGAACCTTTTGGTTCATGGCTGCTTTTTGTATTTTCCTTGTCTTGCGGGCTGCTTGGAAGCCCCCTCTACGAAGAAGTGTCCTACCTGTTTATTGAGAACTTCGGTGAGTGGCCAGGGATTGTGTGGCCTTTTGGGACGACACTATTTATATAGAAATCCGGACTGTGTTGCTCGGAATCAACCTCCTGCTGGTATGTTTCGAGGGTATTCAGAACTGGGGTCGGTCCTGCATACTACACGATGACCATGCGTTTGTTCCTAGTAAATTGTATATTACTGCCAGATTGCCCAGACGAAGGCGGATGAATACTCTTGAGGAATCCACAACCGGAGCCTTTGGCTAGCAAATGACCCATTGGCACACAAATGAAAAACAAAACGGAGTTCGTAGCGATCGATTGGGTATAAATATTTAATGTGTGTGTGTGCGTGTGAAAAAGGTTCACCACGCACAGGCATTCATAATGCCTGAGATATGTTTGGATCAAGTTTGATCCACGTAGATCCATAGAAAGACATAAATAACGAAGTCTGCTCGGAACGTGGCATAGTTGATTCAACCAGTTCCGTCAACCGGTAAGCTCCACTGGGAAGGCGTTGCTGTGGTGTAAGATTTGCCGTACATGTCTGAATCAGTCACGTGCCCGATAATAATCCTTCCAGTTAGCTGTACAATATTTTACGGGCCAGGCGTGTCAGAACTCAATATGCAGGTATTTGTGAGGCCTTAGTTAGCCACCAAACCAGTGGTTCCAAATTTTCTCGAACTGNCTTCACATTGGACCAGTGTATACAAGGGCTAGTTAATGTGGAGAAATATTGTATAATCTCTAGCGCTTCTTCTTGTGTGGGTACCTTCGCTTTAATAGTAGCGGTCTCGGCCGGATCTTGGGGATCATTTGTGATCGAGTCGAACTCGGGTGCAATATAATACTTGTCCTCATCTAATCGTTTGTTACTTCGACTGACCAAGTGATAATTTGTGGGCATGGCCATGTGCGCACGTGAAACCGGCCAAACAATGATTGCCGGTGGGGGCATACGTTGCAATCGACAGAGATGAAATGTCAGACGAATCTGAGCTCTACATGCCGGCTCTGTGAAGAGACTTGAACTGGGAAATATGATGACAACCTGACAGGATTTCATCATCTGTTCTAATCGATGCCGTGCTGGTGGAGCCAAATGACAACGATATCGCGGTTGCCAAGCCCACGGACCTTTTGGCTGTTCCGGGGTGGGTGCTTTAGCACTGGATGTGGACGAACCTGTTTGTGGACCGGAAACCCAATCAGGTCTGGTGGAACTTTTGGAACTGGTTTTTCTAGTCTCATTATTCGAGAGATTCGAGTTCTGTCCAGTTTGACCAAGCTGATCGGAACTGTGACCTGTAGGTTTTTCTCTTTCGCGAGTAGGTCGATCAACACGGATTGGACGCAGTTTGGGTGCTCGATGGAAGAACAAATCCGCTTCCAAACACGGAACAATCACTTTCTTGCACCACTGTCTTGCGTGCCGTGGACAAATAATAAATAGGTTCTTGGGTTCTTGGGTTAATTGCTCTTGTATCAGTTGGCGCCGAAGTGTTCTGAAAGCAAATGGAAAAATCGAATAATGATGCATTATGTCTTCGTTTTTATTTCATGTGATTCAGTTTCAGAGGTGAATTCGTCGTGTATATAACAAATGAAGCACGAACTGAAAAGCTAGGAAGCACTGAACACTTCGAAATTGAATCAAATCCTCCATTACTCATATATAAATCAGGTAGTCAGGTTGGGTATGTTTCCAACCGAATCATAACCCTGAAGACTAGCGCTGAGATGAGCGAGGTACGTGACCTGGAACGAGCTTGCCAAGATGGGTTTTGCTATATCATGTATATTCAAAAGAGAAACGTTCTGATCAGCTGCCTGGTGGCCGAGTGGGTAGTATGCTTGCGTTCTGCATGAGGTCCCGAATTCAATCCCCAGTTGGGTCGATGGATTCGCACTGTTGATGAGACCCTTCACTTTTATTTGTTTGCTTTTATGGTACGGGGAGGAGTGGGGCGAAGGATGGTTGAGTTGAATAGTAACTAAGATGGAAGAACCGATGATAAAACAAGTATGTTAATGAAGTGAAATATCATCATGTGGTTGATTTTGATAGTGTGCACAGATTTAATCCAAACTTGTTAGGTGAATTGCTTGTTGAATAATGATTTCATCTCACAAAATTTAAAATACAACATGATGAAAACTCACGGTATGTGCTGTGATGAGACCTCCTTGAGCTACTTGGAAACAAACCACTGAGGTAGTTCGCATAAACAAGTCAGTAAGGTAGGTATTTAATTAAGAAAATTCAATTATTCGGTTCTACTAAAGTTAATCATATGATA
>UZAN01041192.1:17440-32829 GCA_900618425.1 Echinostoma caproni
GTGCCAACGCCACAACAATAATAACAGAAACAAAGGAAGGGTGAATTGGGATATAGAACGCAATGTAAAAAAGATTCAAAAGTTTCAACGGAAAACACTAGATAACAAGGATAATAACAAGCTTTGTGTGGTAATGTATCGGTCTTTTATGAGGCAAGGGACTTCAACAGGTAGACCGTACGGCATTTACGCCAGCGACGTCTATTCTGGACCTCAGCGACGTTTCTTCCAGCCTTAAGTAGCATGTGCAGAAAGGACACGGAAGGGTAAACGATGGACAGATATAAGCAAAACATGACCAAGCCATCGGAGGCGGTGTAGGGCAATTACTCCTGTTAGAGAACGACTATCCGCACCAAACACACGGCGACGAACCTCTTCATTCATAACCCAATCAAATCGATTGGCATCTTCCGCTCGGAGGGGTCAGGTCTCGGAACCGTAAAGTAGAGCACTACGATGTACAGCGAAGTATAGCCCTCCCTTAAGGGACAGTCGGACGGCGTGGCGGAGCCACAGGCGTCGCAGGTTGGCAAAATCTGATTTAGCTTTCGCTATTCGTGATGTGACCTCCCCAGTATCAACTCCAATTTCATGTCAGCAGTATTTATTTTGAAACCTGCATGTCACATAATGCACACTGGATGAACGTCAATAATCAGCTTGTTCTCTTTTGGTCTTTTCAACATCCACAAAACAAATTATGGCAAAGTAATTATTTCATCGGACAGTTGATCATATCATTTTGAAACCCAGTTCTGTAAGGTGTTTTAACAGAAGAAGTGATTTCTTGTTAATTGTTTGCAGTTGAACCTCCAAAACCATGGGCACCCACGAAGGGGGAGAAATATATCCAGATGTTGTCCAGATGCTTCTTCAATCACGTGATTGAAAATTTATTGACTTCATATGAAAGAAAAGGGAATTTGTCCTCATTCAGCCCCATTTCAGAAATCCCAGTCAGAAAACCGCCCCGTCAACGTTAAAATCTACACCTTTATGAACTAACCATAACAGTCAAGTCTATAGACGAATATTGATGGCCGCAGCCAAGACTAGGGGATGAAATAACAGTGTTTCAGAGGAGTGGGCGGAAAATTCGAAAATGGTTTTGTTTTCACTTACTGACATGATCCAACCTGATAACCAACCAATTCACCTGCCACAGCTCCCATTGTAACATGTTACAATCAACTTGGATAGTACTCATTGATCGCTTGAGACGGTTGTTTCACTGTGCTCTTGCAATGCATGATGCATGATACATCAGCAAAGCAGCTTTAAATGTATGTGCGGAAACAGAAGCGGTCACTGCAATCATTTTGTTCTCTTACTTTTCCCTTTTTCCTTTTTGCTTCCTTTTATCGAATACACAATTATACAACTCACAGGAAGGACGGAGCGGCCAATCAAATGGCTGCTATGCAACATACAAATAGGAATTCAGGTGGTGACCATGGAATTCGAAAACGTCCTCCGGGATGATTACTCGGTGGCATTACCCCCGGGCCACCACGAGTCAAACACTGACAAAATCGCAAACACATACCAGATGGCCTGCACACACCAGTCTTTATTAGCTGATGAGGCTCGCGAGATCGACCTTTTGGGATGAACAGCGCATAAAAGATATCGTCTTACACGGTTTCCAAGTTCTATTTTGTTTTTCACGTATATATTTGCATTGCACGCACGTCTGAATCCAGATTGTATGCTAAACAAATCACGGTACAATAATCGTTATAAAAAAAGAAAGTTTCACGCTATTTTGTGCGCGGAATACTGTCGGGTTGCTTAGGCCGAGGCAGGTGAATCTTCTTAGGAAGTTCGCTACCAGGAACCTTCAGCTAGCCAAAGCCTGACCCGCAAGGTAGCAGGGCAGTGTGAGAAAACCGGTATCCATTGGTGGCTGGTGGCCGGCTCATCGGAGTATAGACCATTTGGACAGGGTAAACGTCCGAGGTGCCCAATACATTTCGGTTTACACTGGCTCACATTCAAGATAAACTGCAATAGCCATCTACTTTGCAGTATTCCCTGTCAGGACTCCCCAACTGAACATTCTTGGATTGACAATGAAATGGTAAACGTAAAGCGCTCATTATAATCATTTGCTTATTTGATCACACGATAGAACAACTCGATTTATGTTAGTTAAGTCACAGTCAATATGTTCGAGAGATTGTGCCCCATAAACAAATACAAATAACTAAGCAAACCAATAATTATACGAAGAGTTTAGTGATATGAAAAACAATGATTTTTTCTAAAAGATTGATCTGGTAAACCAGCGAGAAAATGATATTCTTCAGTGCTACCTTTCTACATAAATCTCAATCGAAAAACGCACGAAAATTTGCTCAAAAAAGTAGACTAAACAGTTTCATTTTCAGCAGCCTAATACAAGAGAATTATCAATTTTCTGTCTTGTTATGTCACCACGATTCACAATGGTTACGGATGTTGAAGGCTTCATGAATGTCATCCTTCAACTGATCCCGCGCGTCAAAAAAGCATGGCATTATTTCTAAACATGCATTGGTTCCAACCGATCGCTTGAACTTTCCTTTTTGAATAACAGTTTCACTACAACTGCTTCCCATTGTTTCTGTTGTATTTTACCGCTAAGACGTTATACATTTGTGATCGATGAGAGTGTGCGAAAGAGTTTCCTCGCATAGCATGGGTCCTGTGTCATGTTCGCTCAAGACTTAACTGTAACAGAGCATTTCTTACTCATTTACGAAAAAGACTCTGATTGCCACTCACACTATAGAGATGCAAATAAGCTTAGTTTGTTTGGTCATTCAGAATAAATGAACTCGAGAATTCTTTAATATGTGTGTGTCCTTCTTGGTAAGTCTTGAGTTGGTTTCGCTGTTGAGTCGATGTATGCACATTACTACTGAGACCCAACCTGAGGTAATGGCTCCATAGTACTTCCGAGCTTTTCGACTCAAGCTAATTTGCGCTGTATAGGATTAAATGTTCACGAATAATTCATAGGTTGAGTAAAATGTTAGAAAAAAAACAGACAAATAGTAAAATTTACAAGAAAATCATTTTCAATGTGTACTTATGGGAGCTGTAATATGGCGGTATTGTGATTTTTCAGATGGGTTTGACAAACAGATATGCAAGCCATTAGGTGAAGGGTCAACGGGATCTGAAAGGATTTCATCCGAATATGAACTATGATCAGATGAAAAGCCCACGCTAAGACATACGAAATCCCTGTATGATTTGTGTAAGCAAAAAACAGAATTACGGAAATTCCATTTCAATGGCCCGCAATCAGTGGGAACGTTTTTGTGCACATTGTGCTTACTCATAAGTAGTCAAACAATTCACACTTACTTTTGGTGCAAAACGAAAAGCACAATCGCAGGCACCCAGCATATGAGTGCGTAAATTGACCACAGGACTAGAAGTGCTATTCCAAGCGATTTATTCGGACAAACTGGAATCCGATCTTTGAATTTCAATGGCTCCATTTTAAGTGGTTTCTTTCTTTGTTCTTTAGTCCATTTTAAACATCTCCGCTCGTAGTTACTGAAAAGATTCACGGTTGCTCCGTCTGCACAGACAACACCATGATTCACTAAAACACGAGCACGCAACTCACGACTCACATAATGATGTTCAGTCTAAAAAAATCATAATGAAAAATAATAATAAAGTGATTAATTGTTTGAATACAAACAGATGACTAATCACGTCATATGCCCATTGATTAAGAACGCAATGAAGGGGAACATGTTCTCGGTGAGTTCCTTTTCAAATTTTAAGTGAATAACTATTTGAGGAGTAACTAGATTAAACGACACGGTTCGATTTCCTTTCCAATCTTTTCATGCACCTATCAGGAATGAGTCAGTTGATGAATAAAATAATCTACCAGCTGATTTATTCATCTCGTTATCTGTTTAATGGGATCTCTCCCCCTTTGTGCACGGCTTTAATAATATTAATAATAATAATAATGACAATAACAGGAGCAGGTGGAATGGAATACATAACAAGATGAAAAGGAGGTGAAACAGTAAAAATGGAAAATGTTAGTTAACTTGGGTAGCAAAAGATTTTGTGTATCATTCTTTATTTTTTGATATTTGTGTGTGTTGTTTTTTAGTGGGCGCGGTATTTCGACAGGCAAACCGTACTGCATTCACGTCACTGACTTCTATTCTGGGCCACATCTCTCAGCGTCTGTAACCAACGACAATCCACATCCCTCGGGCCTCGACCTGGAAGGCGAGCTGCACCGACCGAAGCCAAAGCTGAAGCTAGCTTCTTCATACCTCCATGCCTCGTCATGGTCTGCCCGTCGCGGCGCCACTTCCAGGCTTGTTCGGCACGTGCAAAGAGAGCACAGAGAGGTAGTCGATGGGCAGGCATACGAAAAACATGAACAAGCCAACAGAGGCGGTGTAGAGCTGCGATTAATTCTGTTAGAGAACGATTATCCGCACCCAACACTGAGGACGACTGTAATCTTTTGTCCGATTATTCATATATTTGAACTCCCGATGTGAGTTAGGCAATGTAAATCTCGTTTGCTGTTTAAGAATCTATTTTGAGGCACGTAAGCTTCGAAGAATCACTACGATGATTCTATGTTGAATATTGGGGGTTAGCTGGGTTCAACCTCGGCTGCTGTCCTCGCGTTATTCGTAGGAAGCCCCGGGTTCGATCCCGATTCTAGTCAATGCATTTGCACAGTTGATGCGAATCGGCGAGGTCGAAGCAATCGCATAATGCTTCCTAGCTGTTTAGTTCACGTTTCATTTGATGAAAGAAGCAATAAGGTTCTGTGTTGCGTTCAACATTGGGGAGCTTTATTGGAGGAAGAGTTGAGTGATGTAATTCATGCATCATAGTACTGAACCAACTCACAATGACACTTACTTCGTTACATTGACAGTCGTCACTGTAGTAAATCAGATTTGACTCCCTTTGCTGTGTCATAAGGCATTTCAGACTGTTCCAGCGTTCTGACGTGTTTTTTGGTGGATCAATAATCGATGTCTTTGCCGGAATTCGTGTTCCGAAATTGATTCCTCTGGGCCATTTCAAATCACAAAATGTATTGTCAGCAAAATGAAGCAATTTAGTTTTTTGCAAAATGAGTACGCTCAGTTTGGGTAAATTTTTGAAAGCATTACTCGGTATACTCTCGATCGGATTACCAGATAGATCCAGTAATCGGACATTGTGATGATCGGGAAAAGGATTGACACCCGATTCGAAGCGGAATGCGTTATCGGTAAACCGAAGTGTTTCTGCCAGGGGAGCTGAAGGTAACTTGTTGGATTTCAGAGACATCGCTTCAATGACAACTGAACGAGCCTTCGGTAGCTTGAGGTTTTTCAAAACTGCAATGTTTGTGCTTGTCAGAGATCCTCTAAGGAAAACACTTTGAGCTTCCGTATCCAGAGTGCTTATGTTTTCCGAGGGCACATGCAACACCAATGTTTTCAAATTTTTGAAACAGCTGAATTCGCTCAGGTTTTTCGGCCCGTTATGAATTGAGAGATGCAGGTGCTGGAATAATAGCACAAAATCAGAGAGGTCAAAGGGCAAACTTTGGAAATATATTACTCCACAAGCAATAAAACGTAGCAAATTATCTAATGTATGATTGAATCAGTACCCTATATTTGCCAATTTTCCATGTACTTCCCTCATCTAAACAAGGTCTAAGAAACACGTAACCTCAGCATGCTAGGGAGCATCAAAATCGTTATACCGCGAAAACCGTTGGTGATTAGCTCGAGAACACCATCACATTGTTTGTGTTGTGACCAAATCATAGATGTACATGCACAGAATAAGACGGTCTGTGTGTGGTTTAAGCTATCTATCAACAATAAAAACCTCACTTTGCGCTTTTGTACTTATGCTCCTGTATATTTCTATCACACTGTACGGAAATTAATTCCCTGATAGCAGTCCTCAGTAGTAGTGTGTTCTGGCTGAGAGCTTTTAGCTGCACAAATATGAACGTACGCATTTTCACATCAGGTGTGCGTTTCCGGTTGACTGTTTGAGCTAGATCCTTTGGTTGCTTCAATATACTCATTTTATTCCTACACTTGGACCTTCTCTATTGACTTGTATCCACATACCAATGTTTTATCGCGACTGAGTAGATGATGTCAAAGTGCTGAGAGGCTTACTTAAACTGGTTGATTAGTAGGAAAAAAAGAGTAATTAGGAATTTATCTTATGTATCATACACCCATGATCCGGTTCAGGTAACTTGATGGAAGAACTTTAGCCGCACAACCTCATACGCATATGTGTTTGTTCAACGGCGCACTTCCGTTACTTTTATATACGTACTACTAATCATCCTTGACAAGGATCAAACAATGCCTTTCATTGGTATGCCTCCAACGAGGTTTTCGAACAAACATAGAGCGCCTATATACGCCGAGGCTTTGGCAATTAGTGCCCATCCTCGGTGTGTAAACCGAAACGACGGGGGGCAGGGGTTTCGAGCATCTGGACAGCGTTAACATCACTTGCCAGCACTCGTCCTAAGGCTGATCTGACCTCAGATAACCCCGATCCCACAGACAAACATTGCACAAACGGATGTGCCCAAAGCCCGATCCGGATCAGTGACGCACACATGGACACGGACACATAAGTACATGCGAACGCACACACACACACACACGCAATGCGTGAGAGGTTATTTGGCAAACTGTTCCTGACTCATTTGATTGTAAAATCGTCTTGATAAAGGTTAACCACGGTAACCGAAACGTTGGCTTATTTTCACCTGTACCGACATCGCTGTTTTCAAAATTACAACTTATATAAAACATATCACATGGCGCATCGATTTTTCGATACACTACGAACGTTGTTCAGATCTGACACTTTGTATGCCTGATACTTTAATCATGCAATCCCCGCCCCATTCATATGATATAATGTTCTTAGCACAATCTTACTGGCTACAAAATTTCCCGTTGATGACAGCAGAGTAAAAAAGAACTCGAATCCGGAACTTGATTTACCTCAATGTCTGGCGGGAATACAGAGCATAAAGTACCCTCGTCCATAGCCAAAGAATGGCCGAACAGGCGAACAGATTTCAAATTCCGGTGTGACCGTAACGTCTGAATGGAGTCCAGAATGCAGGAATCGGTGAACTTGGCAAGCAGGAGCTTGCGAAGTTCTTTCAATTGGGACAAGAAATCACAGAGGCCGGTAACTGTTACAAAACCAACACTAGTCATCTCGAAGATGCGCAGTTTGGCAAACGCTTCGGAGTATGTGAAATTCAACGTGCTGTATTCAAGTCTCAGGAAACGAAGAATGGTCAATTCTTTGCTTCCAAAAGTGGGAACTTGCTTAACCTCGTTTTGTCCTAGTTTAACGGTGATAAAGTTGATGACACGTAGTTTCGGAAAGAACCAAGTGTCCTCCTGCCAAATGATACTACCGGTGTCAATGATTGTGAACGCGCGCAAATTCGGTGCCGTTAAATTGACGCGATGCACTCGGCCAGTTACAATGTATACTTCCAAATTATTCAGTGTAAGTGTGCTTTCAAAATGGTAGTCGGCTGGACCAACTGCGGATTCAATACTCAGTACACGCACAGTCGGACTGATCAAGTTCAATCCAGTTGAGTACCAATCAATGTACCGGCCTAGCGGGTGCACATTTTTTACTTTACATGTATCAGAAAGGGTGTAATAGTAACGTGACTGATACCGTCTGGCCACATCATAATAATTACCGGTTGCATAAAGCATATGAATGATAATCAGACACAAGCAAATTGACAGCTGCATCATTTTGTTGGATGGCCCAATCGAACACATGCTCGTGTCAGAATCCGCTGATCAAATTGACCGTAATTTTTTTCAAACGTGACCTTGAGATAAAAATCAATCTGTGTACATATACGTTGAATCACCTGAGCCGGTTGATCAGTAGGTGGTGCGCGACACAATTACCGGAACAGTCAGCCTAATTTTGTTGTTGGAATATTTATAACGTAAATCCTCAAACCTAAGGAAATTCACAATAAGGAACTTCATAAAAATTTAAAATACATCAATACTTTATCGACAGATATGTCAAAATGGTGTGACACAATTGTGGAATTAGGGTTAGGGCACTGCAATCGTGATTATTTGACACATTCGCGAACATTGCGTCGCTTCTCCGAAGACAGTTTGGTGGCTATATGAAAATACTGTTTTCTGTGGACTTCCCAACAGGTATGCGATGACTCCATGTGTAGCATCACTGGATAAGGTAAAATTAGTATGTATGACAAAGGTGCAAGACAGAAAATTGTGAGAACGAGGGAGAAGAAGAAATTGCTGACATTCATATAGTAGAGGGAATTATCGTAAAACATATTGCCATGCTCCCGGGAATAGCGCAACATCATGACCTCATGAATTCCGGTTCTCCTTCAAGTCTTAAAATCGTGGAGGTCCGGGGGCTTTTTTTGACTAAAAGGCATTCAGCTATTTGGCTGGCATACACGAGGGCAATAAGTGGCAGGAAAATTAAAATAGTGCATAAATCCGGCAAACAACTCGAAAAACACTATTTTTGAAGTAAAAGAGGATGAAACAAGGGTTTTCCTTGAACCGGTGACCAATTCAGCATCAGTTAGGAGGGGGCCTTTTGATCCACGTCTATCAAACAAGCGAGAATGTGGGAGATTAGAATACAGTGTCAAGAAAAATATCAAGCTCTCCAGATTGAACAATGTGCATGGCTATTGGGATTATATCAGAAGGGAAGAAACCACATTGGGCAATGTGTAGATAAACGATTAATTATTACAGAAAGGGATTCACCGGTTGGCTATTCAATACGATGAGTAAGGATGCAAACGGGGCTGTGTAAAAGCTATGGGAACGGTTCTTTTGGGTCGTCAGCACAAAATGTTGGGCGAAATAGTATATGTTTTGTACTACAGCACTGAATACATACACACATACGTCATGCGTTATAAAGGTTTAGTCAGTGTTTCGCATGATGTTTTATGGTGTGGTTGAGTGGGTGGATAAATTCAAACAGTTGGTGACCTTTGCCAGACATCAAAACTTTAGCCACAGTGTGTTTATACTGACATCTTAGTACCATCGCGTTGATGCATGACCTTTGCTTGACACAGACACTGTCTTTCCGCAACTAATCTTATAGGTTCGACCTTGTTCTTCTTTGCACCTGTTGTGTTTCGTCGATTTCGTACTTCAAATCAAAAATAATGCTAGCTCGTATCACGGTGCTTCAACAGCCTTTTGTAACTGGGGATCTTCCAGGGTAATCTTATTAGTATTCGTATTACTTCCTTGTTTTCGATAAGATGATGCGTAAGTTTTTGCTAGAATGAGAACATTTTGTACATGTTAAAGTCGGTAAAAGTGCAAATACTTGGTTATGCGCGAAGTTCGGGGTCCGTTTTGGGAAGTTTCATACGACCTTAGTTATAGTTCAACTCCAAAAATTTACGAGGACTATTTGCTGTCCGATTGACAATCATCCGAGGACACCAGAATTTCATCAAAACAGAAGGAAGACAAATGTCGCGAGATGTAAACATTTCGTCTAATCTTCTCAGTCGCTGACTTAAAACAAACGGGCACATATATAGCACATGGGATTAATCAATTATGGTGAACAAACGTAAACATGGCTGGCAAACCAGTTCCGTCTCACACAATGTATACCAGTTCACCTGCAGTTGCGGTGGCGCATACATAGGCAGAACAAACTGTCAGCGGTCACAACGGATGGCCGAACATATTCCATAGTGGTTGGTGAAATCCATGACGCAACCGATAAATGATGGCCAAGTGATTACAAGAAATCCAGGATCGTTTGTTGCCAAACATCTCATGGCAACAAGACAAGCAGTTGACCCTAATTCGTCTTTCAAACCACTATTACGTAATCGAAATGCTAAACTTTTGGCAATTAGTGAAGCAAGTTGTTGTTTGGCAGATTTGAAGTTTGTATGTCGATTGTGAAAAGTTCGATAGTCTCGGTGGGATTCGAACCCACGCATGGACGCCGCCTACGCTTTGTATGCGCATGTTCTACCAGCTGAGCTACGAGATTAGTGTAGCACTGCTTATTTGATTATATCACCCGACCTTGTGCGTACAGCAGTTTTTGATACGAGCAATCCACTTGCCGTGGAGTTGACCTTCTACTTCTAAATTTAGTAATCTTTGTATGCTTGTACACGTTTGTTCACCATAATTGATTAATCCCATGTGCTATATATGTGCCCGTTTGTTTTAAGTCAGCAACTGAGAAGATTAAATGAAATGTTTACATCTCGGGACATTTGTCTTCTTTCTGTTTTGATGAGATGGATAAAGGGAACTTAATGCTTCAGACGTCAAAATTACCTAGTTCTTAGTGCGATGGAAATGTTTGTGATAACCAACAAAGAGCACTGGACAGCTGTTTCGTCCTGTTTAGGACTCGAACAACATCAACAATACCTGGTGCCTGTGAAAAACCGAATGGGATAATCCAAACATTCACCATCTAAGCTTTTGGTTTCATTGTGAACTGAAATTTGAGTGATCCTAGACTTTTGGCTCTGACTGTAGAGTAACTGTCACTGAGTTTGTAAAATCATCTTCCTGTATCATTAATGAAAATGACAGAACCAAGAAGCTGTATTTAGGGAACCAACAAGCTATGATTTCAATGAAGAAGTCACAAACATGTCTCAATGATCCTTTCCCTGCCTCTGTACATTTGTACACTGCATTTAAATAAGGGAAATACTTACAAGCAATTGCTTTTCTTGTCTAATAGGAATTTCGGTACAACTAAATCGACTGGTCGAAAAAGGACAGAAGAGGAACGTCATAAAGTATCATTGTTTCATTTACTGCTACGGATGTCGAAATTTAAGACGTGACGTTGCTTCATCCAGTTTGTGCTTGGAAGAATAAGTTGTGAGCGCAGAAACAACGTGAGTTGGTAAGAAACTTCAAATACTATACACTCTGGACAAATGAATGGCACCAGTATTCTATTCGACAGTTTTGGAGCATTAATTTGCATGGATGCCCCATGAGGTGACTGTTGGACTACAACGAGAACAATGAATGACATGTATCATCAGGGTTCTGCATTATTTGATACAAAAAAAATAAAGTTCCCTCCGATTCGGCGATACCGTGTGGAGTACAACCGCAATAATTCCAATGTTTTCACGAGTCTTGGAATACTACCCCTTGACCACCTTGGTGACCATTCTTAGTGGACTTTCCAGAAGCGTACGATCGCGTTGCAACCATGGATTTCATGCTTGAACGGCATACTCTATTTTGGGGTAGAATGTAGGCTGATAACAAACGTGGGAACAGCATAGATTCCCATTTACCATTTACTCTCTTCAGAAAACCATGTCTTGCGGCGGTGGACGACGCCCTGGGGTAACTTACAGAATAACTTAGGTCGTCTTGAACAACGACACCGAGATCCTATTAATTGGAGACAAGAAAGTTGTTGATATCCAAGGAGACACGGGGTTAAGAGGTACGACCCTACATTTCGTTGCACTGAATTCGATGTCATTTTCGATTGACCATGGAGAAACAGCATCAAATGTTCTCTGAAATGTCAGTGTTTTCCATATTTTTGCATCGTCTGCAAACAAAAACAGTTTTGGCCCCAGAATGTTCGTTAGATCAATGATGAAAGTTGCGAAACGTTGAAGGCAAAGCACGGCTCCATATGGAACTCCTAGGAATACGCTGATAGGATCGGTTAGTGAGTGGCCCAGAAACCCAAACCACCAAGGTGCGTTATCGAAGAAATTCTCCTATCCAATCCAGTATAGGTCCCCGAATTCTATAATTGGGTTGTTTCCGTAGTCAAATGCCTTTGGAAAAGTCGAGGTACACTACGTCCAGTGCATCGTGATCCATTGCTTTAGTCCCTTCTTCTCGGCGATAAAACGTATTTTTTCAAGTGACTCATCACATTGTCTGCAACAATAGATTTCTTGACTTTGGATAATACGGGAGGGAGAGCAACGAGACGGTACTCAGCTGGGTCCCCACGACAGCTACCTTTGGTGAAATTATCGCTTATTTCGATGCTTCTGGGGGCACAGTTTGGTCGAATATACGTTGAAATGGTTCATTTAATGTTTGAGTCACGTCACTTGCCAGGTTGATCAAGATATTATCAAGCCATGGAGACGAATTCCTTTTTAAACACTGCAGTTTCGATGTTGAATTCTGGGGGAAGGTCAATTGTGGTGAGCACTGGATGTTGTATTGTAATGATTGTGGTATTTGTAGTACGAACTGAACGCGGGATATGAATCACTTATTAGGAATCACGAACGTCATTGAAGCCCTGGATCACACTGGCATTTGCACGCAATATCCCACGTAACCGAAACGCGAGAAAAAGGACACAGGAGTAGTAGTTCGTTTGTTGGAAGAAATAAGGGAGATCAAATAATACGTACAAAACATGCTCATTGGTCATCCGGGCTTCTGCCAATCGCGTTCCAGTATTTCTGGCGTCATTCTGCTTCTGTCTGAGCTGCACGGTCTATAACTGGCTGGTACAATCTACCTGTGGTATGTAGTCCAGAAGCAGTACTACGTAAGCGCATTGTTGACGTCATCCGTGAAGTTTGATTGATCAAAGTTGTCCTAAAAATGTAACGTATCACTCCAAGGTATTCATCATCTAGTAGGCCCGGATCACCACAGGTATGTCCTCGAGTAACAGAGACAGTCGTAACCTGGTGTTTGCAAACAGTAAACGCTTGAGAGGGAAGGAATGGCTCCATCAGATTTCAGTATTCTTTCTGTTACTCTGGATCCTACAAATCCATCAACATCGAGAAAACACTGACACTTTCCGACGGTGGTGATATGTCCCAATTCACTTTAAACTGATACCGTGGAAATTCTTAAGGGAAAGTCAAGTTTCTTATGCCAAAGGTATTTAAAAACCAAGCCTAGAACTATCGTTATGCCGATGAAGTCCTCGTTGTAGGTGTCAACAAGCAAGACAGGGAAAAACTATTCCATCAATTCAACAAAATTTAGCCTAACCTCCACCTAACTGATCACGATGAACAGGGCGAACTCATCGAGTTGTAAGATATGAAGATATGAACACTATTCGCCGACCGGATGGATCTATTAAAACCGCTGTCTAGGTCTGGACTCTACTTGCAATTGAGGAGATTCGGCTCCATGAGATATTATAATTAGCCTTGTTTGTGCACTACCCTTTCTAAGGCATATGAAATATGCACAGAAGACTGTTTAAACAAATAAAAGCGATCTCCTACTACAAGCAAGCGGATATCCAGTCGTGTTCATCGCCCGGCATTGCAAAGCATCACCAAGACTAGAAAAACCAATAACTGCCCAAAAGTGAATATAAAAAAAGTAAAATTGATGTGAGTCAATTAGTCAGCAAGCGGTTGAACCCTGTCAAAAAATTGCCTCTGTCACGCAGCTGATTCGACCATTGTCCTCACTCTGCCACCCGGATATCAATGACACGGGGGGGGGGGATGAACCATTACTTCCACCCCACCCCACTCCTCGACCAAACCTAATTGCATTTGACAATTCAAGTGTGGATTTTATGTCATCTACATTGGTGGGACAACGAATATCCGAACATAACCCGATATAGCTACAGAAAGGAACGAGCGACAAATTCGAAACTTTTGCTTCATCGATTGGACGAGAAAGATGTAAATCTTGGATTAAGTAACACTTATGTGAAAAGAAAGTGTCACTCCAAAACACTCATTTTTCATCATTCAACAAACACAAAATTGCATAAGGGTAGTGGAAACACTGAACAGCTGTTTTGACCTGGTTAATTCTCACCCGTATTTCGCAGCTTTTCAGTTCACTGTTCATTCACACAACGAATTCACCATATAAGAATAAAATTACTGTAGTATTCGGAATAGGAATCGAGTAGCGCGAACTCGGAATTGGACTGAAAACCCACTGAACAGCGCAAAGTCCGGTAGAACCAAGGCAAGCTGTGGATAAAGTTAATTCTATTCAGAAAATCATGCAAATGTATGTAACAAGCAACAAACAATCATTGGTCAGTTTTTCAGTATCCAATCGAAAACGATATGATTCATTTGTTTGCCCTCTAGCATTCAGTCAATCCGGTTGGTGCCAATTGAGACCACAGGATTGGTCGGTTAATCCGTTTCTTGATTGGTTACCTGAAACCTGTACCGTGGTGCGTGCGTACTCGTTAAACGATCACCACACATGCCTAGGCTTTGGCGGTTCGCAATCACAGACCCAATTTTTATGAGAAACGATGTGAGTCGGTGGCTGTATTAGCATTACCTCGACCTCGTCTCTTGCTTTGTGTTATCCGTCATAATCTATTTTGTCTTCGTCTTGCGTTCATTATTTCCATAACTATAAAAGGATCACTTTGACTGCAGTATGTGCACATGTACAGATGCACTGAAGTGATCACGACGATATTGTACAAACACCTTTTTGTTATTTCTCTATTTAAGTTTGTGGCAGGAAAATAGTGTTTTCAACCACGATTTGAAGCAGTTCTGTCGAAACCAACTCAGATAACATTATTGTCTTTATTTACTGACTGTTCCATTCACTTGTTGCACATTAAACAAGTTGTCGAACAAACCTCAGAAGGAATGATGTGACAATTGAGCACTTTCATCAGCACACGTATGAGGTGAAAAGGAAATACCGGATGTGAGTGATCTTGGCTGATCAGTCGTTCCATGCCAGACTCCTTTGGCATCTGGTGGGCCCGTTATCAGAACAGTTCACCGGTTGCAATGAAGCCATCTCGGGTGGGGCGGTGTATGGCACCAAGTCCACTGAAGCTGCAACCACTGTGAGTAGAACTCCTTGAAACTTCGTGATAGCTGTCCCCTCGTGCGGTTAGCTTATGCGGCGTTAAGCAAGCAGCCAAACGAAATGAGGCCAGCGCAGACAACCTGCCCCCGGCAGACATTATTCAGTCGCGAACTATATCAATCTAAGTGATATCGTTGTCACTTTATGTGGATGCACCTAGTACGTTCTACTGGAACCCCCCACAAAGTGATGGGTGTTTCAGCCATCATATGCTACCGATTGTCGGAATGAAATAATCTCTCTCTCTCTCTCTTTCTCTCTCTGCATTTACTTGGAGAGATCGAAGTTTTTGGTGGATTTTGGTATATCCCTCGGGAGTGATACCTTTGGCCGTTGATGAAAATAGTTTAAGACGGTCAAGAACGAATCCGATCAGTCGGGTACGAAAGCGAGTCAAGTGCAAATGGATCGGCAAACCGATCACCATTCGACGATGTAAATTTCGACATGAACTGGAAAAGGCTT
>UZAN01041192.1:34100-48048 GCA_900618425.1 Echinostoma caproni
ACACACGAAGCTTAGATGCATAGAATGTCTTATCGATTGAGTCAGATCATCTTCTTTGTATGATCTCGGCTGATGTGTCCCCTTTGAACGGTAAAGAAATGCACACGGATTTTTTCTTAACCTCGGTGTTTTGTAAAGAGTTTTCCGTGCACTGAATCATCTTGTTGACTAAACGCTCCGGATATCCGTTACGTGCACAAATCGATTTTACAGTATGAAGCTCTTCTTCTAGCGTGTCCTCACTGTTCAAAGGGGACCCATCAGCCGAGACCATACAAAGATTATCTGATACAATCGATAAGACTTTCGATGCAGTTAAGAATCGTGTGTTGTTCACGTCTAGGCCAGTTGTGTGTTTGCGACTGAAGGATAAGGTTCCAGACTCTGCGGTCTCATTCTGTGTATACTTTATCAACTCTTTATTTATTGCATCGATAGAGAAAGATTTGAGATGTTAATATTTCGTTTAATGTCATCATCATCATTCGTCGACGTGAAATAAATAAGCACATTGGATTTGCAAATCCAAAAGAACGGACGTGCACGGACAGAATGGGGTTATTCAAATTAAAAACCGGAGTTCAACTCCATGGCAAGTGAACTGATGGCGTCAACATCATTTGGGTGCAGGAAACGGGATGATGTAATTGGATGAAACAAGGCCTCACCAAATGCCAATAGTTTTGCATCGCAGTTACGTAACAACGGTTTGAAAGAGAAAGCGTGATCAATCAGACATTCGGTTTTCGTGACGTGTTTTGCAATAAATGACCCCGGGTTCCGTGGGACCGCCTACTATCGAGTGTGGGTTGGTGTCGATTTCAACAACCGTATTGGAGTATTTTCGGCCATTCGTTGTAATGGCTGAAGAGATTAAACGAAATGTTAACACATCGCCACAGGTCTTCTTTCAGTCTTTATACGGAAATGAATCTTAAAAAATGCTTATTGACTGACATACGGGGAGGAGTGTCCGGGTAACCAACGTATCTGGAAACTGGTTAAAGAAATGAGATCATGTGATGCTAATTTATTGGTCCAGTACGATCACCCATCATCAGACATTAGTCGTCCGATTGATCCTGCAGCTAACCCAGCGAATGGACTGGGCTCTTTGATTGAAGCATAAAGTAGGTCTTTGACGCCGAGCAAATAGGCTTAAGTAGATTGGACTGCGCTGAGCCCGCAACGAGTACATCGGGCATGCCCCTACATTCAGTGCTTTCGTACAAAGCTCTCAACAGCCTGGAGATGCTTCCACATGGAATCCCATAAAGAATCGTGTTGGGTGCTTTCATTGTCAGTATGTGTTACGTTGATCAAATGGTTGAAGGATCCACACGGAGAAAGGAGCACGGTTTTGGTTTTGTCTCCGGTATTACCTCCTTTGACTGGCAAAACAAACACAGTACACTTTTTGTACATATCCGGTCTAGCTGAGATACATAGGCAGGCCGAGAATCGCCCGGGTCTGGGAGCATCTGTGACTGACCCCAAAGGAAAAAACAATCGAGCTCAAGTTTAGGACAACAAAAGCATCCAAAAAAGACTAGTCGTGACATTGGGTAAGTTGAAAAACGCCCAGGGGCCATATGTGTAAGCAGGAACATGGCACGGAGACTGCTATTGGCCAATTTTAAAGTGAAACCAACCAACAATTTGGTAGTTGATTCAAGGCGTTATGCAAATTTCATGTAAGGTTATTCAAGAATGGAGAAATTCAATAACAAATATCATGGTTTAGAGCATAGTTCAAGGGTGCAGATGGTTAAGAGGTTCGTCAGTTTCTGATGTTTTTGTTCGAAATGCGATTACATCTAGTCTGAGATAACCAATAACGAGCAGTAGATGGTTTTTTGTCCTTGTTGGGACCTAGCAGTTGGAGACTCGTGCCATCAACCTTCGGGTTAAGGGTAGAAGCATATATTCCCGGAGCTATGCGACCGATGATTAATGCACTGGACGTATGAATGGGTGAAATAAATATCTTCTTTTTGTATTAAGTTTGCGGCTCAAGTCTTGACAATAAGACAAACAATACACTGTACTGATGAGCTCCTATAAGGAAAAAACTGATGTGATGGATAGATGAATTTGAAAAAATGAGATCAGATTCAGCGAAAGCCGATGAAGGGCTGCGAATTCTCAGACTCTTCGGCCGAATACCGTAAAATACGGGGGAACATTATCTTCATTTATCAAATACTACATCGACCTAACCACTATCCAGCAATGGTCACCTCCGAGGACATCCGTTTAAACTTCTGCTTCAAAAGAACCGGCTAGACCGCAGGCGTCATTCTTTCAGCCTCAGAGTTAGTAACACCTGGAACTCTCTTCCACCTCAAGTTGTTTGTGCACCAACCATCGATTCATTCAAATCACGACTGGATGAAACATTGAAACACCCAACTTTCAGTATACGTGAGTGAACGGCAGAACTTGCTATTCAATCGTACTACCAACCGAACCCAGTGTGCACAGACACTATGGGATTTAATAAGCATCAGCTTTGTAATTTACCCAAAATAGAAATTTGAATTTGAGATTCAGCCACGTGAATTACTTAGATGTCACACTTGAAAGTAACCTTCGCTGGTCTTTACATACGTAAACCGTTGCTCATAAGCTGAGAGTTCTCTTCTTTCAGATAAGATAGCGTAACCTCTGTTCCAACTTGTTAGTGACAGGAGCTTTGGTTCAATAACGGGTTTTTCCTATACCTGTTTACTGCTCCCCTGCGGTTTTCCCTGGTTTGCTGAATGCCGATTTCGAGCTGCTGATGGGTGGCCTCTCGGGGATCAGCTATGTTTCCCAAGTTTCGTTATTTGTTCTGATTGACATCTTTGATGCTCATATTGAAGTTTATCGATAATGTTTTATCTGACTGTACCCATCATTTACACTCTGATATATGTGCATGCAAACCCGACTCTTCCACCAGTTCCAAGTTAAAAATCATCCCAACTTTGATATTTACCTGCAGAGACTCTTGCCCCGAACACTGACCGACACCGAGTGTTCGTTCTGAGCTTTCTCCCGCATTTAGTGCGTAATGCACATTTTGGCACGCTCGATGCCTCACTTTTGTTTCAGTATTGTAACGGTGGTCTCTTTTTNTCTCTTTTTGGCTGAAAGCGTGAATATAACTCACCAAAGCTTCCATACAATACAACTCCATCACCACGTCCACAAAAGACCATAATGTGAATGTAAATAGACAAAAGAATAAAATTGCGTTTTTAAGTGTTTCCTTATATATACAACACCCCCAGTGTGCGTGTGGTGCGTACCAGAACTTGATGCCTTGGTTTCGTGCATTGTTCAACACGTGACAAGGGTATGAAACATTAAATGAACTCCAGTAAATTCTGAATTCCTCTTGGTTCGAGAATATTGACAAATCAGCTCTGTTTTCGACTGGTCTAACATCCAACAAGATGTTAACTGAAAAGCTAAATGGACGAAAAAGTAAGTACTTCAACAAGGACTGAAGATTGCATGTTTACGGAGGAATGAGGAATGCAGGCTAGACGGCATCCCACGTAACCGAGACGCAAGCAAAAGGCCATAATATAACTCCACAATCTTTCTATTTAACCCTACTGGATTTCGCTTCATACAAACGTGATTGTAAGGGCTTAAAAATAAATTCGCGGAAAATATACGTTCGCCTACGTTGAGTGTTACGAGCCAAATTATTAACGATTGAATTTTTGCGCTAATAGAACTATCCGTATTTGAACATTACTACTCAAATGAGCCGCTTTCAAATACAGCAGAGTATTTCCATGATTATGCGTCCCTACTATATCTATGACACTTCAGTTTGACGTACCATCCGCGTCGACCGCTGCTCATGTTATTGAACAATGTACACCTTAGGGGACAGTTTCAAGCTACTGATTCCAAAGTGTTGACTGGAATGCCGGTGACAGTCTTTTGCAGTCAGAGTATGCAGTTCTTGGAACGCCCTTCCATCTCACTTCGTCTGTGCACCCATTATTGAATCCTTCAAGCAGGGAGTCGATGAAACCTCGGTACACCTCACATTCGTACCTCATTAAAAGCAAACACGAATTCACTGAAGCCTACATTCTCTTATAGCTCCTACCCGGAACTCTATGTGACTTCTTTTTCGGCGTGTGACGATTCATTTGTGTAAATATCCTATGGGGACAAGAGAAGCACAAGCTTGTAATTTGTTCCCGTAAAAAACTTTGACTTTGTGAGAAAAATGACCGGGTACTCATTTGAGAAAAAAGAAGTGGGTGCACTGAATGAACGTCAGTTGAATATCTTTGAGTAAGTTATTGACTTTGAAATTCAAACGACATTTTGATTACTCTATTGTGAATGGCATTCGTTTTGTTTACAAAAGAATCCCAAATTTCATTGGAATAGCGGTGAGTATAGCAAAAAATTCAGAATAGCGGAGCACAATTTCTCGATAGAGTCGTGGTACCGGATTGTGGGACAAAAAGTGAAATCAGTGGGGATTTTGTATGCATGTGAGTGTGCACAGTGGGACTAGAATTGGCCGGCTAATTGTGAAGATTGTGATTCGCATAAGATGGTAACTGGAACCTTTTATAGGATCGAGTTACGAAACCGGAAGGATTACGCTAATTTCATACGTGGTTTTGTTTTGTCAGCAAGGCAAACGAGTGATCCGTGTGTGTGTGAGCAGACAGCAACGTGGTCACAGGGTCCTCGTGATTATGGGTTTCCACCCCGTCTGCTGTTCATCACACGAAAGTGTGTAATAAAAAAAATTGAGCGTATGAACCGTGTCGGATACGTTATCAAACACATTAGCTACACAAAATCTGATATTCTGCCCGCGTGACCGGAGTCACATGACCCAATTCGTACACAGATGTGTCCCACCAAAGCTGGGACGCGTCTGCAGAAATCACCAGTCGGTTGCGCAACTCATCCAACGCCAGGTCACCAGGTTTCAATTTAGGATGCGTTACTTTTTTGATCTGATCATATCGTTGATCACCGGGGACGAAATACACTGTGCATCGTTGTCCAGCGATTGTACAATCTACTGGTAAAGGGCACCAACGACGAGAGCCTAGACTTGCTCGGTGCCGAGCGAATTCAGTCAGTTTGTCTAAGTGGATGAATTGGCACAACCGACCGAGTTCATACATTTGTGGTGGAACTAGTGCACGTGTGGAATCGTGCAGGAACGCAGGTGGTTTGCCTAAATACATCGTTTCTGCTTCGCGACTCCGCCACGTCTGATGACAAGTGCTTGAAGTAGGTGTGACTGAGTCCAGACGCACAAAATAGAACATAGTGTCGAATCGCGGAGAGAATTTCTGTGGTGTGAGCCAATTGCACCACTCAAACAGAGCACTGATTGGTGGTTTATGATTCAGTTCAGCGTAGAGTTTGGCGAATGATGAAGTATCCATGGTCAATTGATTTTGCCAATAATGAAGCACTTTGTCATCAAGAACTATGGCGTTCACAGAAGAACCACTTTCAACAAGAAGTAATCCAGTCTCTTCGAACAGTTCTCTTAGAGCACACAAACGAAGACCCACAGTAGGATGCAACGAGTCCGGAATCTTGGCCAGTTGAAATTGTCGCATGACCTCGGCGTACATGGGCGGATATGTGCGTGCTTCGAAGCTCATATTCAACGGGACGCACTCCTTCCACAAGGAGCCATCGAAATCGGTTTCACACACCAAACCACCGGGAAACACAACCTTTCCTTTGAAGGAGATTGATGACTTCGGTCTTTTAAATAAGAGAACATAATAGTCATGCGGAAACTTGCTGGTTGAATAAAATTGGATAGGTAAACGACCCGACAGTTGATCAACTAGTGAATCTTTCAAAGTTAGGATCACCGATGCAGAAGACTTCCAAGTGGGTCGGCAACAAGCCTGCTGCGCGTGGGGGCGGAATACAACTGATTGAAGAATGTTCAGGGCTTGTGGAACAAGCCACGTTTGTGACCGGTGGAATAACCGAAAATGATGTAGTTGAACCATTTGTGTGATACGGAATTCTTCGATCTTCACAAATTAAATGGTGGACGTCTGCAACAGAAAGAAAACACACCAGGGTAATTTTTCATGAAAAATGAAAATAAACGACGCAACACAGACAGCGTGACTCTGATCGTGCGAGCGAAACGCCGTTGTCTATCCTGATTGTGGTCAATACAAGCCGAAATTAGTCTGAAGGCAGGTGTGACTGTAGCATTCATGGTTAACAGAAGTTTGTCTCAATGCTCTCACTAGCCCAGGCAACAACTCGGATCCTAATAAACACGTTTAACAACTATTTGTTGCTCCCACACACAATAACTAGTGTGNAGCTCCCACAAATGTCATGAACGACAGCACACAGGTACCGAAATCGATCCCACATCAAACAAATTATACTGAGGTCGAATTCCGTGACGGATAGTCAAGCGCATTACGCTTTAATCTGTTTCAGCTTATTCAAGCATTAACCACGCGCGATCGTGTGGCAGTTTTGCTTGCTGTCTTTTGGCCACTTAGATTGGAGAGCTGGAAGCAGTGGAAAAGTGGAAATAGCGAATTCAGAGAGACCAAGGTTACAAAAACAGTGAAAAGATACACAAATGCCATTGTTTACAACACTTTCACTGTCTCTAACGGTCGATTACGCTGATCGCGAGGTAACCAACCAGGAAGTCTAACGTGATGTATATGGCCGAGTCCCTTGATTAAGGTTTTCATACCTTCATGCCAGGTTCTAGTTTTACCACCCTGACTTTACGTTTATCATGTATCCCACACACATACACACACCATATTCCGTGGTAATCTCTTTCGTGACGTGCTTAACACGTACCCAACGTAGGCAATCATAAGAATATTGTCGGTAAAGCATTAAACTGCTATTGCATGCTTTACTGTGGAGATTCTTTTGAAATGGAAATATTACATTCTACGCTAGTGATCCGCCTCGGATAAGCATTAGGCTTACGTCAAGGTGAATCATCCGTTTGTTTAGGAGAACCGTACAATACAACTTCTCACAGAGAGGGAAAACTGAAGAAATAAAAAGACATGTTAGAGAAATACTAGGTGAATTTCTAAAAATACATCCAGAAGCATAACTGATACAAATGTTCAGAAATCTCGCGCGCTTGAAAGCCTCAAGTGACAGATTAAGAACATTGAAACCTTGAAGATCTGCAATAGACTGCGACTGTTTTTACTTGATTCAAGGAGGATAGAAACAATCCAAATAACGCACATTGGTTATCTATTGCGTCAGCTCGTGTGCACCGAAATGTCAATCAGCCCAGACCACCCAATGACACTAATCATTTGCACGGAAGTAGGCTATCTGAGAGGCGGAATTCATTAAGTTTATCAGACGGCTTGAACAGATCACATCGATTGTGCTATCCGATGCGAATCAATCAGGAATGAATGATTCTCAAATTTTGAAACAGGATCAACATAGATATGTGCTCACATATAATGGGGGAATGAAGGCACGTATCGATTTAGTTTCAGTCGTGTCACCAGAGAGGAACTCGAATTAAGTAACATTCCCTCTGCAGTCAGAAAAGTAACCGTTTACTGACAACACGTACTAGATATAACAAGTAAAATACAAATATGGTTCATGCTTCCGAACGCAAAGACTAAAAACTCAAAAACTCACTTACATATACATATATGCCCCAGTATCTCCGATACCCCAGAAGTAGTCAGATTCTAAAAGGACCAGTAAGCAAATGAAAGATTGTAGAACGCAACTAAGCGTTGATTCGTGGCCTGAAAGTAGCAGTCATAGGACTTAAATTTCGACTTGGGCCTTTTAGTATGACTGTTTTGGAGCTACGGAAATACTGACAGACAGATAAATTATACCATAACTCCATAAAGAGCTCATGAGAGTAGTGGAGGATTTATATGGCGAATTCGCTGTGAGCTGAAAAGCACCGAACAGCTGTTTCGACCGGGTTGGGTTTCATGCAACAAATGGTCTGGAGATCAGTGAGGTCCGTTGCCCGTGACAAGCTCACAAAGATCGGTTGTGCTCTATTCAAAATGAGAGACGGTCTGATGAGCTGCCCGAGTGGGTAGTATACTTGCCTTCTACCTGAGGTCCCGGGTTCGATGGATTCGCAGTGTTGACGAGACCCAACCAGATCGAAACAGCTGTCCAGCTCACGCCCCATTTACACGATGAATTCACCATATAAAAAAGAGCTCAGGCTACGCAAACAGCATATACAGAGCGAGTTTAGTTTTGGCAGTCTGGAGAAGGAAAGAAGTTGTTGATATATTCCTAATGATGAAATTTTAAAGGAAGGGAGCGGGAAAAGAGGGGAGGGGGGAGAGGAAACCCTATCAATATGTTACAAGTTTCGACCGCTCATTCAGTAGTTGAGTTTACAGAAAAAATCGTTTGCGTATTCAATGCAAACAGATTCATCACCCTAAAGACCAACTTTATTGATGATTCAAGCCGTCATTTACAAATATGCATCCAATGGAGATTTCCTACTTGTTTGTACCGTGTACAACCAATTTGGACACCTCAAGCGCTGCGTCTGCAGTAACGTAACCAATTTTGTATCAGTCCAGGTTTACTGCTCATGCACGTATGGGTATCTAGCGGCTTAGAGTTCAGTTGACCACTTCCCTAACAATGTATGTTATTTAGCTGTGAGAACCGATCACCTGTGGAACACAAATACCGTCAGGTTATATTTAAAACACTACTAGCGAACTCCTTCCTTGATTTTGGGATCTGATAGTGGCTGGCACTTTGATCATTCACTCCTTCTACCGCCCTCCTCACCCCATGTCAGTATCTGTCCTAATAACGAAGCACTGGAAAAAGCACCATCCTCTGGATCACTAAAAAGCAGTAGAAGCGCTGCACAGCTGTTTCATTAGAAATCGCGAGCGGTGCATAGTCCACCTTGTTCTATAGCCGACTACTCAAGTGAACAAAGCACTGGTCACTTATTTGGTGGACAGTCTAGATTCAAATCACGAGATGCACAAAATATGATTTAGAACAAAAAGGACGAAGATATAGAATAATTGCAAGTAAAGAAAAAGGGGGTGGGTGGGTTTGTACTAATATTTGAATTAAGACATTCAAGCTTTGCTATTTAATATATTTGGAGGTTGTTTTACTAATGTGACTTCGCGCTTAACTGAGGGCGTTCTTAGGGAGTGCCGGTTAAGTCTATCGCGGTCACGATGTGCGCGCGTATGTGTGCACAATTCTCATCAATGAATTCCACGTCAAGTCCGGACATTCGACCATTATCGCCTAAACCCCAATCGAAGTTGGTAGGAAACAATCAAGGTCCCCAATGATGTGAATACCTTTGCTTGATACAGTGGCACAACTGAACTAAACCACAGGAATCCGATCGCTGATTCGTCATCTTAGCACTGCGGTGAGATTCACAGAACTGGCAAGAGGAAGACAGACTGCACAAACAAAACAGACACGTCCCACGCGCCATGAAAGCAAGAAGACGGACCGGGTGTAAGTGTTTGTGGGTATACTGATACCAAATTACAGCGTGTCATAATTAGAGCTATGAAGAGATGGAGAGAAACAATGGGAACAATAACACCAATGAAGAAACGTATTGGGATGGTTAGGGTTGGAACGAAAAGAGGTCGAGGATCGACACAAACCAAGCGGACAAGTCACATTGGAAACGGGATGGATGTGACAGAGATACAGAGAGGGGGAGAGCCAGATAGAGCGGGAGACAGAGATCGAATTGGTTCGAGTTATGTGACGGGCAGGGATGAAAGGTATAACAAAACAAAACAAAATTACTCGTCTGGTAATATTCCGAAGAATTTCAATGTGATGAAAGAAAAATATCGGAATTTTAATGGTTCGTGCTACACGCGGGAGTTGAGAAGGCGGGCAATTGAAATGCATGTACTGGTAACGGTGGAGGGCAGAAGGCGTAAAGAGGTCAGACTGTAAACGGATAACCATAAAATACATGCACAACAGAACGTGTGCAACTCATTTCATAGACAGCCTTTTGCGGAAAAGTAACAGTCACTTAGGACAGGCGAGGGGGGTGGGGTGGGGAAAAAACACCGAGCTAATTTTGATGTGTGATCGGTCTTAAAAACGAGGAGAGGAACAGAGATGAAATGGTGCTGAGGGGGGGGAGACGATAAAAAACAAAGTGAATTCGATCAGTGTGTGTGCACGTGATTTTATTCACGGGACCACAGAAATAGACAGAAAGATAAACAGACTGCCCGGGTGAAAGTGAACGCGTCATGGGTGGCAAGATCAAAGTAGCATGTGTGAACACTGGTTGGAGGGAGTGAGGGGTCGGGAAAACGAGCCAGATACCACGAGCTCCGATGAGAACAGCGGAACCGGTCTGAGAAGAAAAAGCGAGTGGTGCAGGAGTAGTCGAAATCGCACAAGGTTGGCGGATTGCTCACAGCTTACTGCGTTTTCTATCCGGCTCATCCATGGACCCGGGTGTAATGCCCCCTGGTGGCGCACCGGTCATCCATGAATCGTGATCGGACATTTGAGGAACCGGTCGACTGAGACCCATGGAATCTTCATAATCATATCCTCCATGCCCGAAACCACCGACAGAATGCTGGTTACGCAGAGATAAGATAAGAGGAAAATTTCATGTAGTATTTGGGAACGTTAGTTTTCACTGACAGTCTGGAAACCACCGAACGAAAAGAACACTTTATGAATGACTATTTGAGATGGTTGCCACAGAGATATACTGCAAATACTAACAAATTTCTATGCATTACATCATACACATGACCAAACCGCATTTAGGTATAACCGGTAATGACCACACACACATACACATACGAGTGAGGTACGTTCCATAACTCATGACCGGGTGATCACGCTTTTTCTATCACGCATCACGTACTCAACGCGTGTAGTGACAGTGCGATATCTGATATCACACAGCCGTCGTGATTGGTGAATGTGCTTGCTTGAATTGCGTTAGAATGTTGCGCGCGCGCAGGAAGACGTGACCGTTCAGTCGTGAGTCCTGAAACGTAATGCCACGTAGTAAAATCAATTACCAGTAAAGTGGTATCCGATTTTATCTGCGTCAAATTGTCGCAAGTTACGGAATCGATTGGTTGATTCAGTACTGGACGTGGGAGTGAAAGTCCGATAACGAGCACAGTCAGACAACGAACACATAGTGAAAGTTTTCAGTGATGAGGGCAAATTCAACATCGCCAGGCAGGCTGTCTGATCTAGAATATGCAGACGACACTGTGCTACTAAGTGAAGATTCAGGTAAGTTACAAGCCTTTCTGGATAGTTTGAGTGCTAGTGTAACCAGGTTCGGTATGCGTTTTGCACCTTCAAAGTGTAAAATGTTACTTCAAGACTGGGTTGGTCCTGCACCCAGCCTCACCAAAACTGGGGAAGTAATAGAGCAAGTAGACATCTGTGGAGCCGTCGCGACATCAGGCTGTCTGTTAAGGGTCGAGTGTATGCAGCGGCAGTTCGGCCAGTTCTGCTATACGGAGCAGAAACTTGACCATTAAGGAAACAGGACAAAGATGGACTGTCAGTGTTTGAACACCGCTATCTACGCAGCATTGCACGAATCCGGTGGGCAGCCGGACGAGCAATGCTGAGGTTAGGCACAGAGTTTTAGGTAAATGCGGTCGCTCACTGAAACAAGTGGTCGACCTCCATAGATTACGTTGGTAGGGGCACGTGTTACGCATGTCATCAAATAGGTTGTCACGGCGAGCGGTGTTCGCCGAGGGATGTAGTGGGTGGAAGAAAGTCAAGGGTGGTCAAGCTAAGACCTGAAATGAGAGTATGAAAACCCTAACCAGGAGTCTGGGTCACATAGGTCGATTTCTTCATGAGCCTGTAGAGTGTTCACTAATGTTGAGACAACTTTCACAAAGTACCGATTATACTGACGGATTATCCGGTTTTATTGTAAATTATTGATAAATTGAGCAAAAAGACTAGCACTGCATTGGGCCATCGAAGCACAATCGGATGCACCGAACGATGCAAATGGGAAATGAAAGGTAGGAAAACATATTGCGCAGGTGGTTTAACCATGGTCGACATCGGTTTGAATTTTTCGACCACCTTGAGGCGTCACCAACAGAACATAGGCAACCAAATAGTTGATTCCTGATTCACGCCGGGCCTTGTTTGCCGTTGCCAATTCAGGGTGGAGAAAATCATGTGACAGTCAACAGCTAACGTAGATACGGTCAGGTATGTACCTCTTTCCTTCAAGACTAAGGTGGAGCAGACACTGCAGCTAGTTACTTGTAAACACTCGAGGGAATGGCAGTAGTGGCGTTTTTGTAGTTATTTTTTTATCACGCTTGAAGAGATGTGTAAAGAGAGTTAGATTGTATCTTGTTGATTACAGAGGTCGGATTCTTCCAGATCATCAAAACATACCCATTCCCTGAACATTGGTGTTCAGTTTTCCCAACGATTAGCCATGGATTTTCGTGCGTCAGTTTTGGTTGCAGTCTCAGGATTGACCAGTTGAATAAAAGAGCAGAAGAATGGAATTTTGTGAGCAGAATCAAAGAGATAGAGAATTCCCATGGACTACGATTGGAAGGGTAATGAGTAGATGCACGAGCGTCACTGTTTGCGACACTCAGCCATATCAATGAGTGTCTCTAACCACCGATTACAGTGATCCCGCAGTTTCCATGCAGGGAGTTTAGCACCACCTATGTGACCAAGACTCTTAGGTTGACCGCCCTTGATGATGATGATGATTGTTTCGTATTGTCAATATACCATAAAGCACAACTCATCTTTGCAGGCTTTGCGAGTTCCCAGTTCGTGTATATAGGCACTAATCTGCGCAGTTTATTACTCGAGTGCAGATACGCACAATCATAGGACTAAAACCAGCAGTGCCGACACTATGCGGTTCAACAAAGCTAGGTGAGTATAGGGGAACGTATGGAGCTTACGTAACCCGTTCTTATCTGAACCAGAGACAAACACTTTCCTACCCCACCTCGGGATGATGGTCACCAATGGTTAGAGACACTGAGTGATATGGTTGGGTGTCGCAAACAATGGCGCTCGTGCATCCACTTATTATTCTTTTAACATCACTCTATATGAATTCTCCATTTTCCGCTTATATTTGCTTTCAACATTCCAATCCTCATTCTGCTCTTTTATCCGAATGGGGCACAAACAGACAGCAACAAAAACCGGCGCACAAAAGTGCATGGTTAATGGTTCTATAAACTGAAACTGATTTGAAATGATCAGATTAACCAGAACAAACACCTTTGTGAAACAATAATCATTTAGTAAGAAGAATGAACTTCTATGCTACTCTGTACCCAATATTTTCTAATTTTTAACTGTGACTTTCGAACTATCATACATTTTATCGTGATACTCAAGGTGAAGTCAACTCAAACGGTGATACCAGAGAATTAGGAACAATGATGTGGGAGATAAAGGTCGGAATGCTCTTTATCCACGACTATCGATATTTAAGTATAATATTGAAAAATGAAATACATTTCCAAATCGAGAATGATGTCGAACGAGTTTCCGCTTGGATAACATTATCCCATAAAACACCGCAAGAACCTGTCAAAATTAAAGTCGAAGTTTTATTATGGGAAATACTTACAAGCGATTGCTTTTCTAGTCTCATAGGATTTGGCACAGATGAATCGGTTCACAGTTCATATAAAGTAGATGAATGTCACAATTTGTCCTTTTTTCGTGCTCTTCTACGGATGTTGAAATTTAAGACTTTTCAAAGCTTCATTCAGTTTGTGCTTGAATGAATCAATTGTGGGCGGAGAAACAACGTATGGTGGTAGAGAATTCCAAGTTATGCACACTCTGAGGGCGAATGAATGACACCGACATTCTAGTCGGCATTTTTGGAGCACTAATTCGA
>UZAN01041193.1:12371-31309 GCA_900618425.1 Echinostoma caproni
AAACTGAACTGTACTTTTGTTTCTCTTGACGATGAACTATTTGTTCATGTGTAACTCTCAATAAGTTCTTCATACTGCTCCCCACCTTCCGGCAAAATCAGCCATCGACTATACACTGTTCATTATTTCGCTCTAATTCTGACAAGTGGAGTGCGGGCTCCGGCTGAATCTCTCAGCAACTATTGATGGTTAATTGTTTTTGTTGTGTTAGACTTCCCGGATGGCGGCATTCTGACTGATATGAATAATGTTGCTTATTTGGTTTCTCCATTCAGTCCAAATTTAATTGTAATCGCGAATGTTCAGTTTGGAGTAGCAGTCAGCTTTTTTTCGATCTCACTTCTGTCTGGATCGTTCGTTCGTTCGTCCGGATAGGTAGCTTGAAGATGACCAACGAGAAGAGGGACACAAAAACGCGCGATTTCGTGTCTGCTTCAGCTAAACTGAACTACAATATGGCCCTTAGCAGGAGTAACCACTAGTAAAGTAATTAATGCCTTTCATGTCCTCTAACAGCGCTCGATCTTATCTAAGAAGTTGGGTAGGAAAATTCAGGTTTCGTTACTTTCAGCGGGCTTCTCTTTAGGGTAGAATTAGACAAATGAGCCGATTGCGGATAGAGCGAATACTTCACTGATCGTACTAGTATATTCATATCCCGTGAGAATTTGTCATTGCTTCTGCCAATATGCGCTCCTTCAATGCTGTAAACTATAAACTGAACCACTTGACTAACCATTTTCTAAGAATTAGGTAACGCTAATATACTGGCCAAATTTTTGATACCTTACCGAATTCAGTGAGCTGTAAGCTCGTTGCTAATTCGCGTTCAATTTATTGTCTTTCGCTTTACGTTCGGTTTAAAATTGCACTTGTTACTAGGTGTTATAGTCAGCTATGTCCGCCTTATGTATGCATGTGCCTGTACGTATAGTTTGTGTTCGATTTTGCAATGCTTGCAATTTAGACAAAACGAACTAATCATTGCATCCTCATACTATGGGGTTTTTCCGTTTTACCATAGGTTTTGCTGCATAGAATACTCCGTGTTTAGTTATATTGCTTGTATATGGACCACAGAGCTAGATGCGCTGGACCTTTATAAGGTGAACCGCTCCGCAATCGCAGTGATAGTCGTAGAACAGAACGATGATTTAAGATCAAAGCTCGGAAAAGATGCACTAAAAACGACCAAATATTACGGACGGTCTAAATATACACTAACAGAACGATTAGAAACATCAAAGGATATCTGAGCTACCGACAAGGATTGCATATTATTTGTCTCTTCATTGGCTACTATTGACTTCATAGGTTGATTTTGGTGTCTCTCCTCAAATACGTCCACCCTCAGTTCTCAAATATTAGTGTTTGTTTTGTTCATTCAACGATATCAACTGTGATTATTTTGTTGCCGTTGCTGCTATCACTAATCCCATCGCTAATGAAGACGTCATCTCATCTTTTGATCTCCTTTGACAGATCGCCCAGCACAGACTTCGATCTCATTTCCAGTAACTGTCGTTCCCTCAGTACCACCAGTACCACATGGACCACGGGTCTCCCAACCATCTTGTCCATTGCTTCTAGTTTGAAGGATGTGTACGCCGATCGCCGCACGTTAGATCATGTGAATCCTGAACACAATCATCTAATCCATCCCAGTGACCTGTCACTCTCGTTGCACGCACCCAACTCACCGCATTCCACTCATGCTTCCGGTCATCAATCCCTTTTCAGTTTGGATACCCGTAATGGTACGAATGGGGAAATGCCGCCGAGTGAAGACAGTCCATCCATACTTCTGCGTTATACTATTCCAGATACGACCACAGTTGACCCAACCAGTCCGGTGGGTTCCGGAACATCTTACGGAACAAATACCGATGGGACAGTGGCTGTGGCAACAACCGCATCGACGGTAAACGATAATAGTGGTCGCAATAGTCACAGCAAAAGTCACACTTCACCACTTAGTGTGTGTCCGCCTTTGCAGAATACCAACTTTGCTCGTGATGACATCTACACCAGCTCGGATTCATCATCACTTACCTCGAGTATCGGTCTTCTGCCGTCCATATTATCAACTGGCACAGCTAACGCGCACAGTCCGCTTGGTCTGTCCTCTGCCGGGAAACCGCAAGCTGTCGCGTTTGTTTTCACGTCCAACGGTGCTGTGACCACTACTGCGGTCCCTGCATCAATCAATCAGGGACGTATCGTCCGTTCTTCCGATGGAAAACAGTCCTATGCTCGATTAACTCCCGGTTCAACGGTATCGTCTGTCACCACTGACCAAATCTTGTCTCGCGTTGCTTCGACGACTAGCGGTTCTTCTGCCCTAGGTTCCATGGGTATCCTTCAAGATTCAGTGAGTAGAATTTTTCTTTGTATCACTTCCGCGATCAGAGCTAGCTTTGCAGGAGATTTATTCATCAGCACTTTCAGATAATTTGTATCGATAGTCTTCTCCTAAACTTCCGTTAATGATATCTGACGTGGATGTCTTAGGGTTGTAAAGATAAGATAGCTTTCTGGATACTGATTACTTATGTCTTGTCTGATGTTTGATTATCCAGCACATTTAATGGAATCTAAATTCCTGCACTCATCTTCCTTAAAAATCTAACCCATTCAATGTCTAAGGTCTTTCGTGGTTCAAGATTCTTGTTTTAGGGGGTGGGGGGTGGGGTTCTCATACGTAGGGATAATTGCGCTCTATGAACTTTTCGAGGTAACCACACTGTTTCGGCTTGCCTATACAGAGTACAGTCAATCGAACGCTTTTCTCTCGATCGTGTTGTAACGCATGAAGACTTGTGTTATTATGGACACGGCTAATTAATTGGAGCGTATTTGCTGCAAGGACGGGTGCCACAAAGTTAGATCGAAACTGAATAAAGCAAGTAGTCAGTTTAATCAACGGATTTCTGATTGATGCTCTTCATTCTAGCCTCATTGCTATTCCTGAATTCTGTTGTCTTTCTGTTATCGTTTATTTTGAGAATCAGTACTCGCCGGGAATTCATTACTTTTTAGTAAACAATGGGAGTATCCCAAGTGGAAACGACTTGTCTAGTGACCATTCATGAAGTGGTGTCTTCTATTTGCTGAGTTTCAAATGCTATCTTCACTGTGGTTCGAGGAGGTTAGAGACTGAGTGATATGGCCGAATGTCGTAAACAATGGCGTTCGTGTACCTTCTCAATTTCCTTGCAATCTTAGCCCAATGAAATTCTCCATTTTCTCTTCAACTCTACTTTCACCTTTCCTGCCTTTCTTCTATTGCTTCATTCAAATGGGTAGCCAAAAGACAGCAACCGAAACGGGCACACAAAAGTTCATGGCTAATAGTTGTACAAACTTAAACTTGAACTAACTGAGGATGGTGAACCCGCACGACTGGTGGAATCCAACACACTGAAAATGGCTGAACCATGTCCAGTTTGTCAGTTCACACTGCAATCACTCTGTGTATGACGAAATCCTACAGAAATCGTTTTTTGTGTGTTATGAATACTTTGGATTCCCTGCCTATTATGTTTTCACCATGTGTCAAACCAATCACTTTACAATCGTCGGCTTGTTATCGCCCACACATGTTTGTACACATAGGAAACACACTACCGACATGAGGCACTTTACAGTTTCTGGGACTTGAGATCATAGTATAGCCTCGACATTGAATGAAGTCATACTTTCTCATTGATACATTTATTCACGGAGATTTAAAAGTGAATATAGTACGAGATGTTTGTCAGTTTCTTGCATACCCATCCTTAAGTGTTTCTGTTTTAAATCCAAATCAGTTAAGCCAGAAAAAATTGCTCTGACGATTTCATCTAAATCCCTCCTGTCACACTCAGAACAATCAAGATTACACGGCATCGATCTGATGGATTTTCCCGGATTTTCTATTATTTCTATCTTTGATACCTTACTACTGACGCAATAGTGCTGTAGTTCAGCGTAGATTACTGAATACTCGTGCTCAGGTAACATAATTGTGTGGATAGTTTCGTGCAGCTTTTATTAAGTTGTTCTGCCATCCCTTTTTACACTTGCAGACTACCGGTACGCTGTTGATTAACTCTGGATCACAGCTTCACCAATTGTCCGCACTGTACCCGGGTCTGAACGGTGCGTTAGACATGGTGGGTTCCGATGAACTACAACAGAACTTTGTCTTCCATCCGAATTTGAACGGGGACAACGGGGTCCCACTGACCTTTGGTACTCATCTAAACACCGGTTTGTCGGAGCCCTCATCCTTCCTGGGAAGCCCTCAAATGTCTACCGGTACCACAAATGGGAATAAAAATCCAGATGATTGTACCACCACTGATCTGCTACGATCGGAGACGACGAACGGTTCCGTTTTATGTTCTGGGGTTCCGTTTTCGCGTATGGGTCCCATTGTAGGGTCAAGTCAGAATACGGCCTCAGATAGCGTCTCCAACATCGTGGTATCAGACACCACGGGTTCTCATTTGACCCCTTTTAATAACCCGCAGTCGAATACCACCGGCTCCTCAAAAAAGACCAAACGGTCGGGAAGAAAGGCACGCTCATGCCGTAATTCGAATGATGCGCAACCGTCAGTCAACCAGTCCGGTATGGTGTCATCTATCAATGACAGTAGTGCCGGTCCAAATGCATATGTCACTCCCGCCCAGTTCTCCTCAGATGTTGTCTCGAAATCTGGCTCGAAGCGTGGGAGAGAATCTTCCGACGCTTCCGATCCGCTTAACCCGGTTTTATTCCATACGGTACAATCCATCAGGGACCCGGGTTCTTATCAGTGCCCTCCAATGTCTAGTGGTCAACTGGTATATATGACTGATACCGATCGTACTGTATTGGTAAAACAGGAGGCCCCGGTGCACGGGACTGACATCATGGACGATGGCAGTACACACTCGGATTCCATCAGTGCGGACACAGGTGGTGGAACACAAGGCCAAAGTGGTTGTGCTGTTACAAACGCCTCCGGTCAAACACCACCATCGTCAGTGGATGATTTGGATCAACATCATTTGAAACTAGAAAGGAAACGTGCGCGAAACCGAGTAGCCGCTCGGCGCTGTCGTGAAAGAAAAATCACTCTAATTCGGGCCCTAGAGAACCAGGTTGCCGAACGTGATGCACACGTGCGTTGCTTGGAAGATCTACTGGCTCGATATCGTTCTGAGGGCGAACGATTACGTAAACATATGGAGATTCTCGCCAATTCCTATCCCAGTTTAAAAGCCGAATTGTACCAGTATCCGGTTTTATTCCAGCAGCAGCAACAGCAGCAGACACAGTTACAGCAACATAATACCACTGCGGCGTCAGAACAGCAACCATCTGGTTTAACACAGCCTAACGTCACGCAGATCCCTGAACGTGTCAGCACTAAGCATTTTTCTTGAACATACTTCAAATTGAAACCGTTAATCCCCTTCCTTTCCTTCTCTTATCACGTGTATTTTCCTCATTCGTCAGTTGTCAAGCTTCTTCATCATGATCACTACAGATGTGCGCACGTTTGCGCGATTTGGTCACATCTTTCTCTCTTTATGTCTAATGCATCCACGGTAATGCTTCCATATCCTTCTCATCATTATCATTGTCTTCACCTCCTACCATCACCGTTTTCACTTTCGCTGTATGGTCTATGCCCTTCTGGTCAATATTGTTCTGTTTTACGGTTTTTTTATCTTTTACAGTCTACCAGCTTTGACGGAAGCTCGGATTTTCCACACGTGATTGCTCACCGCTGTTCTATTCCTATCACATGCGCCGAACGATGCCTATTTGTTTCTGCTGTCGTACTCTCCCAAACCCCATCCACTCATACATCACGCGACCCAAGTTCATGGTTCTTTTTGCCACATGCTTTTCTACCGAATTTGCAATGAATCGTCCCTCGTCCCGTGCACATCCAACTCACTATGTCTCAACTAATTCCTTGGCTCGTCTTTTCATTTTCCTCCACTAAACGAGCTACGTTTGTTCTCCGTTCTTTTTGTTTTTGTTTTTTACCGGTTTTTTATACGCCTGTTCCGGCCCCTTGGTTTATGCAACCGCTTCTTACTTTGTCTACATTTAATTGTATTCATGTTTTGTTCTTATTGTTGCAGTCGTTCCCGTTCCAGAACTGGGAATCAAATAGGGCGGCCCAAAAACGCCCTGGTCCCCTCCTACTTCGCCTTGGATTACCATGATATTATTTTTTTAGGTTTTTTGCTACTCGCTTCTGCACGCAATGCCTTCACATCATCATCATCATCATCACCCTCATAGGTATCATCCGTGTTTCTATTGTGCACTGTTTTGCACACCCATCCGTACTCCTCGCCCGTTCGCCCGCCTCAAATTCCAGTCATCCAATCCCTCTTCGTCGAAATCTGCGGCTTTGTTGTCCCGATTTCCCATCTATTGTTTATTACTAAACATTTTTATGCGAAAGGACAACAAAATGAGACGTTTAAGTCACATCTCCGCCAGCGATCGCGAATAATACCCATCCAAACATACCGGTTCGGCCTTCTTCGCTCCACACGTATGCGTTCTTAGATCCGTGGTATGCTATTTGTCTTTTTTGCACTTCGTTTTACCCACCTCTCGTGTCAATCATTTTGCCCACTTTCTTAGTTTTGCTAATGGCTCTCATNGCTTCAAAGTTCAAACTATATTTATCATTCATTTCGCATCTCATTGACTAAATGTTCTTCTTACTCTTCGTGGCACTCCGATTGTGTGACCTAGGTGCGCCTCAATCTCTACTCATCATGACCACACCGAATGTTTGTCTAATTTGTTCTCTTTATAACTCTCTTTTTCCACCGGTTGCTCACAATGCACCGCCAACCACTTTGTGCTCACAGCTTCTTTTCGTCTCACCGTTTCTGTCAAACACGTCCATGCCGTTTGACACAGTCGCATTTACTCTCTTGTGCCATGATGGTTGACTTCACAGCGCCACCCATCTATTCCACCAGATCCCGTGAACTTTATCGCTTGGTTTCATGTCCCTTACGTCTCTGTCCGCATCCAAACAACCACTGGTATCCATTCGTTTCTAAATGCCACTCTGAACCCGGTTTCGCTTTTTGTTATAGATCGACGCATCCATACAAACAGAACCTCTGTGCGATCACCGTGGTTTGCCTCTCTTACCAAAACATTTCCTTGCCTTTTCTGCCTCTTCCCGTAACCGCGTGGGCGAATGACTCCAATCCCACGATGACACTGAATTTGCATATCGGTTGTTGTTTTTTTTGTAAATAAATACATATATGCATATATGCTGTGATTTTCGTCCTAGTGGCTCCATTTATTTCCTCCCGCGGTCCGTAGGTCTTATTTCTTCTGTCTCCTGTTACCGAAAACGAAAACCATCATCAATTTGAGCCGCATGCAGCCAGACTAGTTTAAACGTCAGACGATCTCGCTTAAAGGGTTTACTCAAATTTTCGCTTCACAGTTACATCGGATGCTTCATCGGGTCCAGTGATCCAAAGCTTCTGCTGCTGTCAGTAGTTTCGTGGTTCCAGTTCGAGGATAAATTATCTTGTTTATTCGGTTACAGGTGAGTGAGAATGGCGGATTACGTGACGGTTCCTTCTCTCTCTGTGGGACAGAGTTGCTTATCTATTCTAATGGAATTGCGACAATGCTTTAAACGTTGAAAGCGTTCTGCTCTGTTCTCTTGTCCACATCCGAGGCTGATATATATATATATATATATATATATATATATGTGAGAAAAATACTGGAATCCGATTGATAACAAGCGCGCAATAGGATGAATGTGCGTGCCTGATAAGTTTCCAGCAAGCTGCGTCTTCGTCAGAGGCTTCAAGATTTATGCCCGTATGATGATTTCACCCGTAGATTTGCGCTCTGTCTGGTTGCATTCCTCGGCGGGTAGCGATTCGTTGTTTTTCCTGCTTGTTGAACAGTAGTTGATACTGATCTCCATGGGTGTTATCATCATAGATGAAATAGTTTTGGATTTAAGTTGATTTTCGTTGAAGCACTGTTTTTTTAACTCAAGATAGAGGCTCCACAAATCATTAAGTGCGTCGTACTACAGAGCATCAAAAGACCAAACCGGTCGGATTTATCGTATCCGGACATCGGGGCTAATATGCTTGAACACTCTTGGCTTTCTTCCGCTCATTAACTGCCACGGCAAACATCTCTCGCCGTCAGGACGAGACTGCACCTTGACGAGGTGTGATGGCTTGTGCACCTCTGACCCAACGAACTGCACAAGATGGCTTTAACCAAGCCGAAGATCTAATCATGCCTGGAAGGTCGAATGGTAGAGGTCGGAAAACTCTAAGGTTAGGGGTTCGACTGAAATTTGCGTTTCATTCGCTAAAATCTAGTGGAGTAATTAATTCAAATAAATAGGCCTCCACTTCGTTTCACCCGCTGCCTTGCGCCTATGTTCTTGTCAGAACTAAAGGCTTTGGTTGATAACCCTAATCGTTATCCTGCTTAATGGCTAGACACCCTGGAAGTACCCATCCATCAAACTCCAGTGCATATGTATTGCGAGTTTGGCAGCGATCAGTATATTTCGCTGTACGGCGATGATGTTTACATGCAGTTGGGTTGTTGATGACTAACCTGGAGAGCTCCAGTGGTTGTTATGCCAGACTACCTGTACACATCCTTCATGCTCTTTGGTTTGAATCTGGATTGGCTGATTCGGCACTCTTGATGCTGAATTTTCATGATAAATACAGAATCAGAGTAACTCAATCTTCCCCTTCACCCCTGAATGTATTTCCCGAAAAGCGGTGAATTTCCGCTTTACGAAATCAATGTTCTGCTTCCCACAGCTTCAACTGCTGAAATTCCTTTCCATCGGACACAATGGTCGGGTCGTGTACACACGCCAGCTGAAAATGTCACGTGACCATGTGCTTAAAGAAACTCTCAGATCCTCCTGTTGTTATAATTATCAAATGTTGTACGGTGGCAAGCATACGTATACACTGTGATATCCGATCTTTCCTCCTCGACCTTGACTGAGAAAACACTCCCAGTTGATGCTAGTCCTCCATCTGAACTGGAGGTTACCCGAGGAATAAGTTATCTCAAAAGGCATAAGGCTTCCGGCCTCAACGGACTGTCCCCATCGGTTTTAAAGATGGTGGTTCAGCCTTGGTTTTGGAGTTAACAAAACTCCTGGGCTCCTCAGTATGGGAGAGGGAAGAGGTTCCAAACGAATGGTGTGAATCGGTAGTCATACCGATTTACAAGAAAGGCGACAGGTCCTCTTGTGAAAACCACAGAGGAATAAGTTTAATCAACATTGCCTCTAAAATTCTCCCCGGCATCATACTCCGTCGATTGTCTGCCGCACATGAACGGTGCACACGTGAGAACCAGGCTGGTTTTAGACATGGTGGAGATTGTATCGACCACATCTTCACTCTTCATGAAATTCTAGAACACAGACACCCCTTTCGTAGAGCCACAATCTCCATCTTCCTCAATTTGAAAGCGGCTTTCGATTCAGTCGACCACTCTAAACTCTGACTCTGCCATTCCCTGAAGGGTGTGCCCGAGATTCCTTTATACTAATAGCCAAAGTGGAGTTCGAGCTTACGGCACTTTTTCGTCTGAGTTCACCACGGAAAGTGGAGTTCGTCAGGGTTGCCGTCCTCTCCGTTTCTATTTAACTTTGTTATAGATTTGATTATAGAAACAGCCCTATCCTTGTGCGAGAAGTGTTGTCGATCTACTCCCAGGTGGCAGACTTTCTGATCTAGAGTATGCAGGCGACATTGTACTACTAAGTGAAGATGTAGGTAAGTTGCAAGTTTTTTTGGACAGCTTGAATGCCAGTGTAGCCATATTGGGTATGCGTTGTGCACCTTCAAAGTGCAAAATGTTACTACAAGACTGCTTTGGTCCAGCACCCAGCCTCACTCTAACTGGAGAAGTAATAGAACAAGTGAATAAGTTTTGTTATCTGGGCAGCTACATCTCACTCGGTGGACGCATCATGGATGAAGAGTCAGCTCGCATACAGAAGGTTCGGTTGGCATTTGTCAACTTGAGACATCTGTGGTGCCGTCGCTACTTTCGGTTGTCTGTGGAGGGTCGAGTGTATGCCGCGACAGTTCGGCCAGTTCTACTATACGGTGCATAGACCGATGAACTTCTCCATTTTCTTTTGGACTCTACCGTCAAGTTTCCTGTACTCCTTTTCTTCATCCAAATGAGTAAACGAATGACAGGAACCAAAACCGGCGCACGAATGTGGATGGTTAATGGTGGTGCAAACTGAACTGAACCGTCAAACATTCAGCTGTAACCATGATTTCTAAGGACCTTTTTGCGGACGCTCATAAGTTTGTAACCGCCATTGAGCCCCCGCGGTTAATGGCTATTTTATTGGCACCTAACGTTTAATCCCTTTATATGTCACTTAGATATTTGGCCTAATCAACGTATTTGTTACAACTTTCACACCGCGGCCATTGAACTGGGAGAATCCCAGAAATCGTAGCAGGACGGTCAACGAGAGAGACATTTTCGAACCTTGGTGGTAAAGCAGAGGTTGTTGGTTTTCACGGGAGTTGGGTTTCCTCGCAAGGACTGCGTTCCAGTTCAATTTAAGGAGAACAGTAGACGAATGGGAAGAATCGGGGCCAGTAGCGAACTTGTGGTCAGCGAAAAATTTCTCATTCATGCCTCTGTTGCCTCAGTTATGCCAACAGTGCTGAGTGTACGATTAGTAATGTTGTTACGGGGGGGGGGGGGACTGAAGGCTGCTCATTTGCCGAACAATACATTCATGATTTGGAGGTCTTCGATTGTCGATGTGTACTTAGTTTGTCGTAGGTTGGACGGAGCGAGCGGGTTATGAAACGATTCAGTGCGACTTTCATTTTCACATGGAATTCAGATTAGTAGGCTTCGCTGGTTATGTCGACTGTCGTCCGCTGCACCGCGGCTTATTCGCTAATGTTGCTTCATGTAGGAGGAAATTTCGTGGAGAACAACAGATGAAGTACAGGAGAAGAGGCATGACGAAATGCACAGAACGATCTGATGGAGTAGGTGTCTGTCATCTGTCAAATTGGAGTCCGAAAATCTCTGAAACGGATTGGTTCTAGACACGATAGTGGCTGACAGCGAACCGACGGCAGTGGCGTTCTTGTCGTCATTTCTCATCAAGCCGTAATTCCTGAAATTTTGTATCTGCACATACTGTGCACTGTGTTGACCGCAGAGGTTCATTTCTAAATTCAGGTCCAAAATCCGGGTTGGTAGATCACTGGTAGTTCATCTATAGGAGTTGTCCAAAAACCCTGATTCCAAACCAATCAAGGGGGTCTTACGAACTACACCCACACCCTCCTGGTTGTGGCGGTTGCAGTCACCGGCTCGATTGGGCATAGAGGTGTATTAAGCCCCTTGGACGTGTGACCTCGTCCGAAGGGCGTATGATCCGATGAACTGGACATCGGCTCCCAACGGACTGCGGCTCTCACACCGCCCCGCTACCTTGCGGGTCAGGCTTTGGCTAGCCCGAAGGCTCCGGTTGTGGATTCCTCAAGAAAATTCCCCTGCCTTGGCCTGGGAAAACTGGTAGTATTCAGCCCACAAGCCAATCATGGAACGTTTTTCTTTTTTTATAAGAATATTGTACGATGATTTGCTTGTCACGCAGTCTGTCTTCAGACAAGTGTGAAATATAATAATAATAATTCCCTGTGCACCTCACAAATGCTTACTTGTGTTGGTTGCGTTGTCAGTTTTTGATAGCGCGATCGGCAAAAGTCGTTTTACCATATTTTGCTGTCCGACGATGCTCATATCGCTCATGAAGTCTAATAGAATGACATTTCGCTCCAATGAGGCTTATGTTACTATTCGTATGTAATTTTCCTCCTCAGTTAAGGTTTCTTGGAGAGACACGAACTGCCTGATTGGAATTTGCCTAAACCTCATTGTCAGAAAGTGACCACTAAAAGAATGATAAGAGATATCCGAGAACCGAGTGGTTCCGATGAAGGGTGCAATTCAAACGGCAACACTATGGGGTGATGACGGTGTAGTGGTTTAGTCGCGGACACCGGCGTGCTTTGGACCCTATGGTCCGAGGTTCAGGGCCCGCAACCCGACTTGGGTGGTAGACAGCTTTGCTACCGTCTGGTTTAATACCACGCCTAACCTATCGGGGCCTTACGTGGTTCGCCATTCCAAGTCCCAGGGCTTATTTTACCGGTTTCCATAACGGAGCATCAAGTCCTCGTGACTATTGGATTCACCCCGTCACACAAATGTATTTAATAAAAAAATATCTGCACGAGACTCAAACTACGAAACAGAAACGAAGCTAACTGGTTACCGTAGACCGAACACCTGGAAAAATGGACAATATATTCCATTCCAATGGAACTGATTGGTTCGGAAAATTGTTTCGGTGTCCTATTTAAAACTGGATAAGTCAAATTCGGTAAATACTTTGTGCATCCCGAAAGGTGGATGTTCAGTTGCTACGTAATGGTTCCAATATGACTGAGGAGGCTAGACCAATATATGAATAATACAGTGATGGGTTGGAAACCACACGCCATGCAATGCATTTGCTAGACCGAGTGCAATTTATTCACAAGTGTTGAGAAAACGAGCACAATCTGGTACATCATATGAGCGACAGGCCTCTGTGCTATCCCTAAATAAGTATGTAAGGCAAGCGAGCGAAACTGTTTCATTTTTAATTTCTAAGGTTATGGTGAACAGAGCGTGTATGATCCAGTACTGTTCGAGAGAGGGAGAGAATTTCTGGGATGCATTATCGTGTTTAACGACGATAAACGTGGCACTGTACCCAGATAGGTAGCATGCACACTGAAACAACAACCTGTTTACTAAGATGTTAAGGGGTGGAGAACAATCTGATGCACCAATAACAATGGATACAGACAATAAGAAACCCGGAATTAGACTCGGAATGACATGATAAATCGGTTTCTCCAGCAGGATGAGGTTATGAACGCAGGCATAAATAGTCTCACTGGAACCATTCGAAAGATGGGCGGCTACTAACAACTAGTCTTAATTCTTCAACCACATTTCACGCCAATTTTCTTAAGTTTTCTCTCAAGAACAAGCACCCTCGGGGCGTAAACAGCTCTTTGGCGGTAGCAACCTTGGGGAGAGGTAACGGGGAGGGGACAGACTACCATCTGTTGCATCAAATCTAGCATGTACAGCCGGAATCGGTTAGATTCGAACAACCTGCGGTCGTTTAGAACCAATTCGAGTGAATAGGTGGGTAGTCGTGCAAGGCCTCTTCGATTGTCATGTTCGCTGTGTGCCCTTTGGTACTGCCTTGACGTTCTCAAAGACCATGATGCTGAACAAAGTGAGTCTGTATGTCTGTGTTTCGGAACAGACGAATATGATAGGGTTAGGAGTGAAATGCACATCCAGTTGTATTGTGAAAACTATCCGAAGTGGAAGAGCCGTATGTATGTTCGATCACTTCCTTTATGCTGCGGAGCTAACCGTAGTGATCGATGTNGTATGACGCTCTTTAGGAGCATACTCTTGAAGCAACCGTTATAAAAAAGTACGCTGATACTACATTTTCGAGAAAAATGCTTAAAATCTACTATAATTTAGTTTTTACAGTGTAGCTGAATGTCGTGTAATTACTCAGAACGAAAGGATGTTAAAGGGTGGTCTAGTTATTGGACTGAGATTTGTAATCCACGAAAACAAGCTCAGTTCAAATGTAGCCTGTGGAATGTTCTTTTATGTTGTTACGCCTTGAGGGCCCAAAGGAGAGACACGTTGCATCGATAATCCCGTTGGTTAATTCGACTCCTATTCCTGCCATATGCATACATGCGGACACAGAGAAACGCATTAACTCAGTTTTCAATCGAGGCTTATTCTGATCCGAGGTCTTTGTGACGATTGTATGGCTCATTTCTACCATCTATCATCCATCATTTTCAAAACATCTTTTCTGATCGAACAAAAGTGCAGTATGGCTGTTGGCACGTAACCTTGAGCGAATCAGCAGACGGGTGGGTACCAAGGCTAAAATTCCATGAGCGGAGTATACAGTCCCACGGGAAACGCTAGGTGTTTCGACAAAGCCTACGGTCTGGACAAAAAACCGAACCGGTAAGGCTGAAAAACAAACAGGAAGCACTGTATTCACTTGCGTACATTCATGAGTTGTCAATAATCAGTAGTTGATCAGTTCTTGGAATACTCACCAAACTGGACCAAAGCACCGGAACGTTGGAGTTGTCTCGGTCTTCGTCCCTCGTCCAGCGCAGGAGTGCGAGCGCGCGCGCACGCACGTGCACGTGTACGTTTCTTGATCAATGCGAATCGAAATCGGCCGAGAAGTAAACCACAAACTTACCGAGCTTCAGACAATCGGAGCCGAGGTTTTTCTGGTCTACCGGTTTGCAATCAAACAGCCAGACTATCTATCTTTTTTCGTGACACAGGTTTACATTGTCCTCATACAGGTGCACATGATTGTGACCGGGCTACATGTAACTGTCCAAAGGGGCCGCCGCATTGATCAAACTCTCTTCATGTTTTCTCCTTGTTTAGAACAAGACGTGGAATTCAGCAATGTGTCGCAAATGCCAGCTGCAAATCCCTATTTCTAAGCGGTTTGGGCAAAAAGGAAGAAAAATTGGGCCATACGTGTATTATCATACAGGTAAATTTGATCTTGTCTGTTTTTTTTTCAAGAAAACGTGATTTTCGGTATAGCTGACATTTCTGACTAAACAGACGGTTTGCTTTGATGAGATGTCATGAAGAAGAATGAATATGGTTGGCTGAATAGAATGAAAAAAACACTGGTTTAATTTCTTTTTATTAAATATATGACTGAATAATCTTTGTTTGAGAAGACGGAAGTGTCCAATCAAACGGACGCAATACGATTGCAATAATTGACAATTTGTGGGTCGGCTTAAGAGAGAGAGAGAACAACTCAAACACAACAGGCTGTAAATGAAGAACTAGCTGTTACGTAGTCAGATATATACATATATATATGATATATATATAATATATATTATTAAATTGAGTTTCATTATGTTTATCACCTATATTAATACTTTAGACTTCGACAATAATTTATATCTCGTCTACTTCGATCTACGCAGTTTCTAGTCTGCGTGAGTGTCAATTAAACGTGTCTAACCTTGGTTGCCAAGATTAAATGATCTCAACATGAAAACTTCATCAAGAATGAAAACAAATATTTTTTAATAGGAAAGACTTAAGAATTATCCCAAATTATTTCCATAAACCCTTGCCATCTCGGTTGTTTGCTATGCGGCTTTTTTATCCGAGATATAATCCATTAAAGTAACACGAAAAAGTCCTAATGAACAAAGGCAGACCAATCGACTATTAGTATGCACAAACTTTACATCTTAATTAGTACCAATGTTAATTTGTTTTAAACAAAAGCTGTTCCATTCTCTTTAGTTATCTCTTAACTCATCATGGTCCAGGTTAATCACTACTGATGAAATGGGAGTATCCGCTACATTCTGAATCATTCCATCTGCCGAGTATAAGCGAACCATGAAAATCACTGCTATAAAGACTCACCAAGACTTGTTTATTATTATTTGGAAAAAAATTACTTTAGTATAAATGCTGTTGCCTATACGAACCCACAAGTGTTTCACAGGGACCTGTTGCTTCAGTTTCGATTAGACCTGTACGTATTACCAGTATTCTGTACACAAGCCTCCCACGCTCGTTGAAAGTTCGTCGGTTTCTTAAATACTTTCAATGTGTAGGTATTGATCAAACTCATGCAACACCTTGAATATCATCACATTCGTTCCTCCCAAAGCCTCATTCACCGGATTTAATGTGGTATTGCCCCACATAAGGTGCAAAATATTCGTCATCAAATACACTTTTGTGGTGGCTTCTGTTAGGCGAATGCCTTGAAAATATACAATATAATATAAAACAATACAATACAACATATAAATATAGAATATCTCGATTTGGATGATGGTTACTGGTGCATCAGTTTTACAGTAACAAATCCTCAGTGAGAAAACATCATTAGAATTTATTTATAAAGACTCACAAAAGCCCTACTTTCATTTTGTCAATGTTTGAATCAGTCTCCTCTCGGCTTTAACTATATGCCAAAACTTCTGTCATGTTTCATCTGGTTTGCGCATTGGAATAATACAAAACGCTCATTGAACGAGCCGCACATCTGAAGGTCACATTTTGCAAGTCAATTTTAATGTTTTTTAGAATATATTTTTATTTCCTTCTGAATGAGGGATGTAGCCATAAAAGTTGTCAATTTATTGAAGAAGCAACATGTTCATTGATTGACCTATTTACTGTGCACTGAATGAAATGAGATAAGCTATTTAGAATGTGGGTATTGAACGGAATGAACGTCTTCATAAACTAGCAACCTGTTTTTAGAAAGATTTAACTTCTATGCTGCTTTGAATGAAAAACTTTTCGATGTGAGCTGTACCTTTCAAACTACTACAAGTGTTATCGCTACCCTCAAGGTTCCGCAAATTTAAACGGCGATACAAGGGAACTAAGAACGTTGCAGTGGGAGGTAAAGTTCGGAATGAGTACTGTTCACCCATAGCTATCAATATACATTTATGATAATGAAAACTAAAACGTTTCCAAATTATTGCACAAGTCCGTTCAGTACCACCTGCATCTTATCCACACTGGAGTTTTGTACAACGACTGACGATGATCAGCGGGCAATTGTTTTGCCTTTATCTTGATTTGTCAGTTGTACGCATTACTCCTGCACTTTTTCCGGGACTCGAATCGCCCACTCCCCTAGTTGAGAGTCATACTCTTTGCTCCTGAACCCGGATAACGGAAGGAAATATGTAATCATTGAGCCCTACACCTAAACTTATTGATCGTCAATGGTTTCGTTTAATGTTTGAGTCCCGCGTGCGAACATAAAATTGGAGAAACTGCGTTAGATCCTAAGAAAAAGTACAAAACGTAATCCAGTGCACGTATTCATCAGAGAATTTCTTTTTCCATGCCGACCTGAACGAACGCTGAGCCTTTAAATCGGATTTTGCTCTCTGAATTGACCTTGGTCAGTAGATGTATATGCGCTCTTCACTCCCATCACCGTAACAAAGGGTCACTGGATTTTAGCAGTGTTATAATTCCAAAAGACCAGTGTTCAAAGGACAGCATATGATAGTGTAAAATAATATTTCACAGAACGAAACAGCGGATTGACCAAAGTTCCTTACCAATTTAGTGAATGCCTCTTCTTCGGTAACCGTCACCCCGATAGCCCATTTATCTCTTCTAGAGCTACAGCAGAAAATTTCTTTAGTCTATTTGGAGAAGTCGAGAAAATCACACAACGGAACCTTTATGTGCGCACACTACTCACAAATGTGAGTAGTACCACACAACAGTAGTAGTCATTATCACGATGTACCAAAGCTGCTTTTCTAAAGACGGGTAACACATATCACATTGTGTTCGATAATACACCTACATCAGTATGGCGGTACCGTCGGATCCGAAAAGCCTATCCAACCAACGAAATAGTGTCAGATGACAGAATTGTCTGTTGCGCCGAGAGAAGCAGCCGCGATTGTCTGGTTTTGTACAAACACACACGCAGCCGCACTAACCGATGGAAACAAACAGAGGTTTTTGCGATGCTCGTTGATGACGAATCGGAGCAACTGCTCCATGGGGCTCTGATTCACGATGTGCACATATCCGGTCTGTGCGCTTTATTTTCGCCAAACCGTTCTGGAAAAACAAGCAAGGTGTTGGTCGTTCTGGCTTTGTGTATAGTTCCTCATTTTTGCGGGATTCTTAAGCTCCATAATATGTGTTCAGATTGCCTTTCGATGAGCAGTGGGGGAGAAATAATTCCACCGAAGGCTGTAAAAAAGTACATCATAATTTGAGAAAGAAAAACTTTACATACTATAAATTCGATTCAATAATTACTGATTATTCAAATTGTTGTTTGACAGATTTGAAGTTTGTATGTCGATTGTGAATAGTTCAGTAGCCTCTGTGGGACTCAAATCCACACATGGACGCCGCCTACGCTTTGTACGCGCACAAACGTGCCAAACAACAAGTTAAATAATTAACCTTATCTTAGAATCTTATTCGGTGGACTCCGATGAATTCTAAGGACAACCTGTCGGGGCAGTCAGCCTACATGCTAACTGATGAATGCCACATGCCTCTGTAAGTTGGATGGGTACATTTGAATGTGAAAAGATCAGAGCTATCGGTGTGGCTTCGTAGCTCATCTGATAGAGCGTGCGCGTACAAAGCGTAGGCGGCGTCCATGAGTGGGTTCGAATCCGACCGAGGCTACTGAACTTTTCACCATCGACATACAAATTACTGTTTACAATCAATAGGGTTTCCCGACCAATAGATCATACATATCGAGTCTGCATCGTAAGAGAAACTTCAGTGAACGAAGAGAGAGAGAGTATAGCTACGGTTTTATCGTAGGAATACAAATATTTCTCTCTCCATTCCGACTCCTTCTCGNTCGTTTGACGGTCAACGAACGCATCGAAACAAGACCCGCCAGTTGCGGGTTGACCGTAATTGTCAAAGCGACTTACAGGTTTAGCGAATGAAATACAGATCAATGAACATCAGGGTCAACAATACTGGGGAAGTCGATGACAATACCAATCAGTCAGGTATCCTTCGATGCGAGTGAGCTGCTGCGTGATTTACACACTCATCATTGATACCGGTACGCAGAAACAGCTGTCCGTAGGATATCTTCCCGCTGTCGACATATCACGGTCAGTTCACATGGATGCATAAACGCGCGCTCGCGTTCCGTACTTATTAACGACACTGGAAAGACCAGGCATTAACCGAGCATAGTTTGATTT
>UZAN01041193.1:36114-47584 GCA_900618425.1 Echinostoma caproni
GACACAAAGTGCTTTATCAGCAAGGGAAAACCCGGATATGATGTGCATCTTATAAAGGCCAGACAGAAAAATACGAAGATGGAATTGCCCAGGAACGACTTATGATAGCTAACCGGAGATGAATTGGCTTCAGGCACCTTCTTCAGACAGACTCGTGCACACTAGAACGGGCTAGTCCTGGATAATCAAGCAGATTGTTTGGGATAAAAAAGAATATATCAACTGTTCTAATCTGTACCAGATTCGTTCAGCTTACACTCCATTGACTTCAAGTCTAAGCATGTTCAATGGTTGTCAAACAGTGGCTGCAATTCGACTATTTTGTAGCTTGTTCTCTTCTCGTACCGCTACCGCTTAAAACAACGTCGGGTTCTCCTAGCATACGGTAATTGTTGTATTTTAATCAAGCAGCACAAATTAAATTTCCTTTAGAGATATCTGTCCGAAAATTTAGGTGTAGCCTTTTACGATGCCTTTAAATAGGAATGATTTCTGGTGAATAATAACGATGAGGGAAATGCATTTGCTTAAATCGAAGGAACTCAGAAGGTTCATTGTAACAATAAGCGTTTTGGTCTCGGTGATTCTGGCTCTGATCGATTTATTCAGGGGAGGGGAGTGGGCTTAGTTTCAGCTTGGTGACATTATAAATCAGTCCAAATTGATCCCTAGCAGGGAAGAATCGCACATAAAGCGAGTTTGTTATTTATAGAGCGAAGTGGCAAACAAATCGTGATTAGAGTGATTTAAAAAGTTGCCCATGCGTCAGAAACGGTGGAGAAAAGCAACAGAATTAATTGATCTTAGAGCAAATCACTGCTTGAGGAGGGTAACATTATCATCAGTGTTTATGAAAGCCTCTTGAGTTACTTCGAATGGCCCAAGTAATTATAGCCTCGGATAGACAACCCTTAGCGCACGAGTCCTAATTGATATATACTGCTGATAATTCCTAATAGGTACCAAACAGCAGTCTAGTGCATCTAGGTCTTTCCAGTGGTGAGTGACATGTAGATTTCGTTTAACTATTGCGCTTTCATAAAAAAAACATCTATCGAATTGTTTTCATATAAAACCAAGTGTGATAAAAACCTTTAGTAAAACCAGTCGCCGTCGCTGCGTAACCACTGGCCCACCTAATTGATCGGAACCGAAATTATGAGATTTCTATTCGTTGAGTTTATTAAACCTGTTTGGACGACTCTCGACAGGAGTGGACAGGGAATGTGTTGAATCCCTCAGTTGCGGATGGGGCGATTGGACTGATTCATTGTCATTGAAAACAAGATCTGAACAAACGGAAATGGATAATTTCATCTACCGTAAGGTGCGCTATGGCCACACGCACACGCACCTTCCTTTCGGGGGTCAATTCCCAGGGGGATATGCACTACTAATGAGCCTTAATGAGAACGAAGCTGGAATCTGTAGGGATTCCGAAGTGTAAGGCTGACTATAGACGAAATAGGGATTATATATAATAATTAAACCTGAATGATGGTTAGTTAAGGCCAATCAGACTGATGTCCTCTGTTTTTTATACTCTCGGTAGAAGTACGGCGATTGTCCCACAGTAGCATCTATCCATTCCAGAAAAATATAATTTTTTAAAGTTGGTAAAATGACAAATTTCGGGAACAGATAGGGACGACAACTGGTGATGAAAAATGAATGAATATCCTTCAAACATAAGTTCGGGCTATTGACAAGTATAAAAACTTAAATAGAGTTGAGGAAACCTCAAAGATGGGTTGCGATATACCGTGAAAAGGAAAATGATCTCCTCAGCCTACCAGTGGTCGAGTAAGTATGAGGCTTAGGTTCTCCCCGGTGAGGTCCCTGGTTCGATCCCCAGTTGTATCAATGCATTCACACCACTAATGAAAACCAGCGAGGCCAAAACAGATATCAAACGGTTCCCAGCATCTCAACTCACGCTTTATTTGATCTTTACAAGACGAAGTTCACCAGACAATTGAAACAAATCGTCCATCGCTATCATGTAATAGTCATTTTTGGCAGTGATAGCTGAACGATCCCTCGAGCCACGTGACAGGAAAAATGAGCTGACTGCGGGCCTGAAAGAGCAGCGCGCACAGAACAAGTGTATGTGTGTGTGCCGCAAACGTACGACTGGATGCCTACGAACAATTGAACTGATTTCTCAAACGTTGCAGACTGAAGCATGAGTTGGTGAGCCGAAAAGCAGCTATCCACTTTCCATCACTTTTCGTGGTACATCATGCCCGTGGCAAATCATCCCCGTCCGAAATTACCACATGAAGCCATTTACCGACAATCTGACATGTACCGGACAAACATGAAATGAAAAAACATTTAAATGTTTCGGTTACCTTTTATATTGCACAATCGTACTTCGGAGATCCTGTTAATCTCTAATAGTAATCGGTTAGTTAGGCTGTACGACTTGAACTGACCGTCCGTAGAGACTTAAAATGGCATCAATCCGGACGACAGAATACAGCTATTTGTCAAAGTTGTGAATATCCTGCCATAGCTTCTCACGTTTACCCATATATCGAACACGAATGTTCATTAAAAATAATTTCGTAGATATTGCAGTCTCTTTTGTTCATTTGCCTGGAGGATACTAAAACAAACCTGCCAAAATCTGTTCGATGTATCTTTTTTGACTGCTATTCATTTTTTGATTTGTTTTGTTGATCCACTTCGTGATAAATAAGCTTCATTTGTTGAAACAAGGCAGTTCCATGCCTCGTTATTAAACTATGTTCCCAGGGAGGAATGATGTACCAAATTGAATGAAATAAACTTCGATTCTTTGATCGATAGTTCTGGAATACGAATGGCTGTTGTGTTCTAACCAATAACTCCACACACTGAAGCAGGTGGTCTTTGATCATTTCACCTTAAGTTATCTTCAAACAACTTACTCTTAATGGAAACATCTCCATCAAATTCTGTGGTTATTCAAAATCTAACCAATTGTATCAAACGTCTCCTCAGTTTTCTGTACACTACATTTGCTATAAAATGATGCAGAAATAATCACAATATGCCCTGCTGCTTGGTGTTTAACCATGAAGTTCTCGAAGAAATTTTATCTTCTTTGTGTGGTAATTTCCTCTATTGTGCTTCCTCTCTTTCCACACGATCTGAAATCCGACATACAACAGTGCGCATAAATCTCCCCTGGTATTTTCTTGCTCCCACGTTTCAACCGAGGGCAATGGAGGAAGATTTGTGCGAGACTTCAGCTTGTGTCTCGGTGCATTATACATCTAAATTTGGTTCCGCCTGTTTCGCGCATAGATCATGCACAGATCAATGTGTATTTTGTCGCTGAAATATCAGCGAAGATATACATATACATATTTTCTACAGTAAGTAGTATATGAATAACCGGACAACATTTCCATGGAAGCACACGACCGGTTTCGTGGTTCTTGCCGCTCATCAGGTATGCGTATACGGTAGTCTTTTGTCTTTTTCTTCGTATACCTGTACTTGTGACGAATATATATATATATATATATATATATTGTTGATGTAGATACCATCTAGCCAACCTACGCAACATCAAATCATAGACGCATTGTTTCAGAAAAATCTGTCCAAATAACGGCACCAATCGTTTCAAAAGAGTTCACTGATGTACATTACCTGATATGCGATTGCCGGGTACGCATGCTTGACGAGCGGCCAGAAAGGTATCCAGAGATATTCTTTCAATTATTCAGATACTATTTATTATAATATGCATTCCTACGGCGTTTTTCCAATACAAAACACGGTACGCAGAAATCAGTTTTTATCGAGTCACATCAAAACTTCAAACGAATAACTTTTGTAATATTTCTCACTATTGATAACCACTTGCTTTGACCTAGTTCATTGGATGACCATCCTGTTGGATCATAAACTACCATTTTCATCAGCTCCACGTTGTGGTCGTTCAACCATATTCTGTTTGTTCAGCATTCTGGCGATGAAATGAATATACCTGAGTTAAAACTTGCTATTCTGTCAGAAAAAGGCCGTCAATAGATGGATAGATTAATTATTGATTTTTTTTCATACGATGTGATATTTTAGAACATGTTCAGACAGATCCCGCTCAACCTTATGTAACGTATATATATATACATATAATTAGTTGATACAAAAATAATTTCAGATCGTTTTACATTGTCTGTTCCACCTACCTTTGTGGATAGAATATAGTGTTCAACGGAAAACATAGGTGGTATGTAGTCAGACACTGCCGGTATGCTTGATTGTTCTTCCATTTTTCTCTTTACGTTTGATTACTAGACCTATCAATTCATAAAACATTAACTATACCTGCATGCTTAGAATCCAATGATGAAGAAGTGGTTTGTTCTAAAATGTTGCACTAGACCTCAATTGATCCGTTCCCATTGGCGAATATCTGAATTTTATGACCATTACCAGAGTGCGTTTGTTGATTTCCAACGAAAAGTCAAGCGAAGACAAACGACGATTCACTATTTCGTTACAAAGTTTTCGTAATTTGAACTGTTTTTTTTCTGCAAAACTGTAGGAATACTTCAATGATTTTATCCAACTCTTATTGTTTAGGAGAGTTGGAAACATTATCAGTCCGAGGATAATAAACTCCGCTAAAAAAAGTCACTCCCTNTTGGACGGAACCCATAATTCTTGAGGCATAATTATGCTAAATGTTGTAGCGTTAATAAATTGATGATAGTAATGGGGGGTGTATTTTTGTGACGGTTTTTATCATCCTCGGACTGATAGTGCATCGAACTCTCCTAAACAGTGCTTACTTTGAATAAATATATGGAACGGTAGGCATTTACTTTTTGTGGTATGACTTTTTTTATTTATTTCAGGGTTTTTGAATGCAAAACACTGTACCGTTTGTATTACATTTGAGACGTTTACTCACAAGAGTATCGCATGTTATACGAAACACTGAAGCTGCACGAGATGAATCAAATGGTTTAACGATACGGCTACATCATTTAAATCTTCATGTAATGCAGCCTGAGACTGTCACAGCTCATTTCTCAACCAAGCTTATCAATATCAACATTTGTTCTGGGATCAACAATCACTTGAACCTGAAAAGTGCTCAACACAGAGAGCACTGTTTTCATGTTGAGTTCAGGCACATTGAAGATTTCGATTTCTGCGTAACATAACGAATATATGAGACTACATATTTGAATTTCACTTGAAATAAACTGTGGGCAATTATAAATAATATGAACAAGTAACGGAAGTAACCCAGTTTTCATTGACTCTGTCCCAGATCTCCTAGATGGTTTTGAATACTACTCAAAGTATGTACTACTGATTACAGATTTTGTCGTAGTTTCTGGAGTTTACACACTCTTCGAATCCCTAAGGGGTGTGGCATAGCAGGTGATAGACTAATGTGACGGTATCATTCCCATCCATCTACACTATCAATGGGTTGAGATCAAAAGAAGTCAGAGGTCGTCTTCTATCCATCACGGAGTTGATCATAATTGGGCAGATTCCTCGAAAGATAACTTTTCATAGCTTTCTAACTGTCATGCTCATTCGTCGCGAACCCGATAACGAATACCAAAAACCGTCAACAACACCTGCAATTGAACAGTACATACAGTTGTCATGGCCAATAAGGTCAACGATACAGGTGGAAACGATGCTCGGACAGCCTGAATTGATACCCAGACATCCCGAAATGATATTCGGACAACTTGAATTGCAAAAGGTATAGAACCTCGATTGTGATTCATTCGTATGAACTCTTATACTACCCTTGACCATCCTCCCATCGTTTGCTCTCCATTTTCTCAGCCCAGCTTCACGATAACCCATATGATTGCACTGTATTTGGCTGAATAATAAAGCTTCGAAAACGAGCTTGTTTGTCACTTATCTTCCAACAAATTTAATAACGAAGCCCGTCGACCTCAGAGTTCAGTATATGGTGGCGGTCGCACGTTTCATGTTGCCATACCACCGGTCCTCAGATATTGTTCCAATCTCACCAAAGGAGTTTATCCTCTACCCCATACCTCTTTTTTCTGTATGTCCGCAAGCAGTCTCTTATCGACTACAGACTGTTTGTTCATAGATATTACAGATTTCAGTTTTGATGGCGTCCCTCATTGGGGGGGGGGGGTTATGACATGATCAACCCCCTGATTCATATCAATTTGATGTAGGAAGTCATCATTGAAGGATTTGGATTCCAGTGTGAATCTAACATGCACTCAAGATAAGATGTGACTCATCAGAGATTCAGGGAACAAAACACACACGCACAATCTGATTGATTTCAAAAACGGCTTAACTGACAAATATCTAAGTTTGGAACCGCTCCCCTCCAGGACCACCCTACCCAGTCCAGGTATATCTTTTGTCACATTCCATTTCTCGTATCCTAAAAGCATAAAAGTTGCAAATATTCACACCGTCACCAAGCTCTCTCTCTCTGCACAACGGCTGTCACATATATATTGCTAGATCCTGGCAATGTCCGTAAAGAAATGAAAGCACACACTGGAGAACTGGACACCCACTGAGCTAAACATTTTATGCAGTCAACTGCAACGAATCTCGACATACAGTTTGTGCTAACACTTTTGTGGAAACCCACATTTTAAGCACTTATTTCCCGATATAAACTTGACGAGAGAGAGAGTACAACAAAGCTAAGCAGCACGATTGCATGCCAAGACAGATTCCGATGCATCTCAACTGGTACACTACGGCGGAAGATGTCAGTTCATTAGTTGCATACGCATACGATAGGGTCGAATGATTGCATTGTAACTCTGACAAGGTAACGATTAAATGACCGACGGTTATTTTCCACACCCACAAGCCAGGTCTCATAATCTTCTAACTGCAACGGAGTCCGTGAACCTGAGTAGTCGGGGGTTGATAGTAGCATAAATGACCCTAAATCGTTTGTTCGGATCCGGATAGTGATTCGTCATCAACAAACGTCAGGCGATAGATGACGCAGGTTGTTGGTGTGTGCGGCGTTCTTGGACATGGATGGTCATTGATAATGGTGTAATGCGGTTGAGTGTGTTAATGGTGGATGATGCAAGTGATCCTGGGTGGAGTGGAGACTCCTTTGACTAGGTCAATCAACGTCTAAATTTATATGAGATTTGATCTTGGTCTCGTATACTTTCCGACCCACAGTGAACGATAAGAAAATAATAGAAGAGCCATGAATGGAACGGTTCGCACTGAAAAATTTGGGTGTCGTGCTCATGATTATTGAGGAAATTGGCTTGTCTCAGTCAGGACGAACGAAGAATCAAAACACAAGGCGTTCGTGACAACGTTTCGACGTTTTGTGATCTGTTTTTTCGCTCGTCGTGGCTAAGATAAACTAATTTATTTAACAAAAGAGTTCTCTGCGTAGCGCTCACTAAGACCATGCCAAAACAAGAAATATGTATTTTTATATGTGAATCGATGTTAATTTATTTTTTTCCATTGTTCTTTTATTTTCTTTTATAGGGATTTTAAAGGTACATGAACATTGAGGAAATTCAGATAGTGATGGTAAGCTTGAAATACACAACCGCCGACACGATAAACTGGTGTTCTTAACAGCTAGACCCTAGCGCCTATTTCCAGAGATGGCTTCAAGTTCAAGTCAAGTCAATAGTAGCTTTATGCACCCGGATGGGTGTATTTTCAGCAATTACACCATATGTGTGGATTCAAATTTACAAAATCAATACATAATGAAACTGAAAGCAATGAGGTGTTTGTCAATGAAGCAGACGGTTGCGCAATTCTGTGGAAATTGTGTCCTTGTCTATAAGTAGACATGCTAGATATGGCAGAACAGAATTGCGATAAGCACAGGTACGTTCAAATAAAAGTTTAAATCTTGAGCGTGTGGATGATGTAGATACAGCTTTTGAAAATTCATTGTGTGATGGGTGGTGAGTGTCTGAGATTATTTTGGCGGCGAAATTTTCACATGCTTGTAGGTGTCTGTCAATGATAGAATCGGCCAGTTTATCTCTGACAATGCCACTACATTTAGAGATGTGTTTCAGAGATCTCGCCAGTAAATAGAAGTCTTTCTTCAACATACCGGGAAAAATTACTGGAGAACAATACAACCAGTGGGGTAGCATGCATGCATTCACAAACCTAACAATCAGCTTGTGGGGAACAGAAAGTAATCTCAATCGGAGTGAGAAATCTGAAAGTTTGACAAACGATCAGAAAGGATGATGCAAATCTAATAGGAATACGTTTATAGTCCAGTTCAATGTGAAACCCGAATTTCAACGCACATTTGTATGCATGTTGTTAAAAAATCTTTCAAAGTGGGAAATCTAAGATAGTCACCGACTAACAATCCCCAGAGGCTATTAATTGGGTCATGACCAAGATCGTAAGCTGGTTAACTAAAACGTGTATTCTACCTACAAATAACCATGCCTTTGGGATAAATACATATATATTTAAGATGTGTTATACCACTTCCATGCAGGGGATAGATGTTGCGTCATCGATCTGCTTTGAAATGAACAACTACAGGAAGCGTTCAAGTCTGTTTGGGTAAGTTGCCGTGTTTTGTCTACTGTGCAGGATTACCAACCGACTGAAATCAACTTCATGGAGTTCAACACTGACCTTAACCGATCGATCGCGTAATATCGCCCAATAAATGTGATACCTTCCTCGATCACTGGTCTCATGCCAATAATGACGTAATCGGATGTGACCAGGCTACATATTTTGTTCATATCCTCTTCCCCGACTCGTGTGTCTATCCAAACTGCATTTCTGATCATTGTGATCGATTCGCTGAAGTTCATGGTGATGCAAAAGAGTCACATGGTTCATGTTTCTAAGCCACAGAGAGAAGAATTATCGAAATATGAGCTCTGAGCATAAGGAGTATAAGTTTACAATCTAATCACTGTTAAAAGCGCTCTGACACATTTTGTTCTGATGGACTGAGAACTGGTGAGCAACTAGTTATTATTTCACTTGCATTTGTATTTGCTTCTGTATTTATAATAAGGCTTTAGCAATCTACATACAAGCTTTCAGTACGAAAGCAACCACCGTTATGAAACTGGCAAAAAAGCATAAAATAACGGGACATCAAGCTTGAAAAATGCATTAGAAAGCTCAGAATGAACAGTCTCCTTGTTGGTCAGCATCAGGGCAAGATAGGGTACCAAGGAGTTTCTGTGGGCAGATAAATCTGTATTTGGAACTGGTGGATGGATGAGATTTACATGCTCATAGGTACATATGTAAAGGATGGTTGCCAATAGATGGAATTTTATCAGAAAACATCGAGCAAGCATCAAAATAAGCATTACACATATTACCAATCAGAACAGATAACGGAATAGGGGAAACACAGTTAATCATTGTGGGGCCACGCCTCAGCAGCTTGAAGTCAGCCTTGAGCAAACCAAAGAAAATCACCTATAAGGAGTAAAGTTGTATATGGAGAACACAATGTTGAACAAAAAATCTTATTAGCGACAAATCAAAACACAATTGATGCAGTCTTTTTATCTGAAAGGGGAGACCATTCGGCCTGAGTGCAACAGTTTGGGTAGGTAAGGACCAGTGAGAGTTAATTTCAAACGTGACACATAAGCAGATCATATAGCTGCTCGTCGGTTCCGCTTAATCTATACACTGTCGGAGGCAGACGGGGAGCGATTCAAAGTAAAAATATATTCAATGCATTTTTCGGAAGTAAAATTCAGACCAGATAATGTGCAATATACAATTAAGTGTGATAAGTTTGTGTTGTATACTGCCAGTTCCGATTGGTTAGATGCGGCAAAAGAAATGGCAACATTATCCTCTTAATTAAAATGTTGAAGAGAGGGAGTTACGGGTAAATCACTTATATTAGTCACAAAAAATATGGGGATACAATAACACCTTGAAGTAAACTTGAAATACTGAGTGACACCGTTGGTTGTCTTCTTAATTTAACATATAGGAAATAACTGGCTAAGACTCGTTGACCAGAGGCATTGAATGTGAAGCGGATCAGTGCCCATCGATATGCCCAAACCAAACAACCATCACAAGTGGTCACGTGGCTAATCTTGGTGGAACACCAGGAATTAATAGAAAACCACTGAAGCGTCGCATGTCAGTCGCTGCCGAAATACCCCGCAATATCATATCACACCCTGTATTGGCTTATTTGCCAATAAAATTACGTGTGCAGTGGTATGACAAATAACCATGCTTCCCAAAAATTAAGAGGATTCTTTAACATCCACTGTACAGAATTTTCCTTACACATGTTGAGACAGAAAAAGTTCAACTGTCGCGTTGATTTTCCGCATTCAGAGTATATTTGATATCTGATCCCGAGGGTGTATTGTTCAACAGTAACATTCGTTTCTTCTAACTTGGACAGCTTCCTCAAGTCTGTTAACTGGTTATCGAAACCACCGACTTCCAGAATTTTACGCCTCTTGGTTAAAACTGCAGTTCCCCTACAAATTCGCAAGATTTCCAGATAAATCTACCTTCGTCAGGTAGTGATCAAACGCACCTCTGTCATTTTGCCACAAATATTTGCTACCTTCCAACCATCCCGCCTCTTTATCTCAGATGTTTTCCATCTAACAAATAAGGATTAGACTGATGTCATTCAGCGGTCCTCTTGAAAACATGTACAATAAAAAACACGTTTTCTAATCAAACCATGTCTTCCAACACAGAAAATGTAAAAAACCAGGTGAGGAATAAATAGATGCAGAGCAGTGCAATGTCACCCAACCGAGATCACGAGTGTGCACTTTTAATCGAGCTTATTCTCCGGCCATGATCCACCCAATTGTCTATCTCTTTGTATGTTTGAGGAAACGAGAAAAAATAACTGCGCATGCTTTGATTTATAGTAAACAAATCCAATGGGTAACTTCCGATCGGCGGAAAGCTCGCGAAACACGAGGTACGATATCGGTCGCTATTGGTGATATACAAGACCGGCCTTGTCTGTATCTTATCTTCCTAAATATATTTATGGAAAATAGTAATTGTGAAAGTTGAGAAGATAGGATTTATGAATGCCTGTTTGCTGCAAAAAAAGTAGATAAACGTGCATACGGCTACAATCCCCTTGGGCAGTTTTCTCACTTTGAGAGTTCCGACGATCACAAACCGATTTTGTTCATCTGTTTTAAAAGCAGTATCAAAAGCACATCCAATCTAATGGTTAATTATATTCCCTGCAAAACCGATCATTCTTTTGACGTGTATTTGATTAAACAATCAGTGTGGGTTGACACGCGCATACTTTCAGATTTCGAAACATTTTTAGCATCCAGTCGAGGGAGAGGGGGGGCTGAAATGTATTGCTTGTCATTTGTTTTTCCAGTGCATATAAACAAGCAGTCTGAGGAGGCGTTTGTCGTACGGTCTATGGGAAAACGTTGACACTGTGTCCCACCCAATCCCTCTATTCGCTATG
>UZAN01041194.1:32917-43866 GCA_900618425.1 Echinostoma caproni
AGACTGTCTGATCAGCTGTCCGATGGTCAAGTAAGTAGTATACTTGCGTCCTACCTCTGATTTGTTGGCTCCATTCTCAAATAGGTCGATAGATTCGCGCTGCTGTTGAGACCCAATCAGACCGAAAGAGCGATATGCTGCTTCTCCACATTTTCGTTCATACTTCATTTCCTCTGTAAACCACGAAATTCACTATAATACCACAAATATCTTGGCCCTGTAGGCTGACTTGCCTTTCCATCGTGAGTCAAGCATGATAAATCCTAAGCAGATTAGATCCAAATCCTATCGAGCACCAAAGTCCAAACTCACATTTAATTTGTTTCATTCCAAACTCATTCGTATGGGTGGGTAACTAAAGCTCCCAGTATATCACAAGGAATGACTCAGAATCATATACATGTATTGAGAAATCAGTCTGATCGAATGATTCACGTAGATGACTTATATATTGATCAGTCAATCTGGTTGAACGAGCTTCAAGCACACAAGCTCCATCATACCAGACTGTTTTTCTGACCCTGCTCCGTTGAATTAGAGAAATAAATAGCTTTTTTGAACTGTCTTTACCATGCACACTTTGAACGCAAGTAATAAACTGACATCCGTCTCACCGGTTCACGTTATCTTTAGCCGTTCTAGGACCTCTCCCGCTTGGACGCTCACTGATGCCACTGCTTCTTGATCTACCGGGACTCTTGTCACTCACTACACCGAGGCGTAAGCGTTTGTTCATTCTTTAACAACTTTTACTAATCACGCTCGCTTGTGCTTCCACATACATATATGCCCTTACACACAAATTGGTAAAACGTTAGCTCATAAGCAGTTGATGGCGCTTCTTTTGTGTGTCCACACTGACTCTTGTGAAACCCAGGCTCCAAAATATGTAATTGGAAATTATATTTCGATCAAATTGATACCTTCATCGGATCATTGCTATATATATGTATAAATGCAAGTGTGTGTTTACGTGTCTACATGATTATACAATGCTGAATAGCTATTAGCCTCAGAGGTTCATATCTCATTTATTTCAAACTCCATATATTCCATCGTTCGAAATCATATATTGTATCACTGCTGATTATTTTCAGTCATGGACAAGTAATTCTTTATGAAAAATGTGTTTTCAGCTTGTCAAATGTAAGTTGCTACGGCGAAAACGTTTTAATGTAACAACTCATTTATCACAGACATGGGAAACGATCGAGGATAGCAATATGTTTGGGTGATTGGACAGCCATATTTTCCTCAGAGGATAGACCTCGCGTCAGGCGGTCACTTGTACAGAAAACGTATGTTGCATAAACTAGTCCAGGATTCCAGCCGAGAAACGAGCATTAGATACGCTTTCGAAAACAATCGTAAGTTACAAACCCCATGTCGTTTTACCGTATTTTTTCATTCACTTGACCGATAAGTACATAGGATACAAGATCGACTTTTGGTCTTTGAACATCCCTGGGTACAACTGAGTCAAAATGCTGGTCAGTGGTAACTCCACAACGTTGGTCAGTCCTAACTCAACAACGAAAAAGTGCGTAATTCATTAGATGGAGCTAGCGTGGCACATGTATCCTATTAAGCTTCGTGGATGCGCATTAGCTGTGGAATGAGTAAGAGAGATAGCTCATGCTATGGTCAACTATTTTCAAGTGAATCGATGAATGGCACGGAGGCGATGAGATTGGACTATGGTGTTTTGACGCACGATCCAAACTGCAAGGTGGAATGAACAAATGTCAAGCATTTCGGTACTGTGGACTACATATTTAGAGTGCTCAATTCAACTTCCACGTCACAACTCAAACTGAATTGAACATGTGGATAAAAAGCGTCAACTTCTATTTTGGGTCTGCAAAACTTAGGTTTCCAGTATCTGATATCAATGTAGTTAACCACAGGTGTATTCCTCCTTTCGATGGGAAGTGTTGCGTTTTACCACACCGTGTGTATATTGCTTAGGTCCCGCAGAGAAGCAAGTAATTTAATACTGAAATGAACATCAACTCCAAAAATAATGAAGAGTAGTTGTTTAGAAACTATCTTAATATAACGACCTTTCTGTTACCTCAAAAACTGAACAGGAAGAACAAACATTCCAAGAGTTATTCTGAAATAGTTTCACAGAGGTTCGGGTTTTAGGCTAATCAATTCTTTGCCTCAGTTGCACAAATGTCGCCATCTGTGTCACACCACGAAAAAATGGAATGCAGCTTTCACCCGGATTTAAAAGTACAACTAGAATAATTCTGAAACAAACATGGTACAATAAATAACGGAATAAAATAAAAGTACGGGATGTTTATAAACGTTCCACCTATTACTTTTCACGGCAGAGCTCGAACGTTCTACCGATAAACAACCAAAGAAATAAACGTTTCCTCTGAGCATTTCACATACGTTGACAGAACTTAGGGTTTGTAATTTAATGTTATTTTTTCATGTGTTGATCTATCTCACTACCAGAGAATTTGCCAGTGATGGCCAAGTATTTAGGTCACCACCTTATGACCCGGGTGTCCCGGGTTCGTAACGCTCCAGTACCGTTCATCTTCCCTATTTCTATATTTTCCCAGGCAGCTTTTGTATGGCCGCGGTCACCTTCCTGAATTTTGACTGTACGTTTGTATATTGAATACACAAGAAAAGAAGAAAATACATTTTTCAAGTGTATTGTGATAGAAAGACCGGCAGATAGTATGGTGGACATCGACCGCATCTTTGTGTATCGCTGTAGTTCGATATGCGAACCTTTTCGATTGGGAGTGGACAGTTTTACACATGGGCTTCGTGATCCACTGTGCACACCTTGAGCGGTCGGGTTCATCAGCTGATCGGACGGTTTTGTTATTTCGTTCATGCAAACTAAGAGACAATGGGTCGTGTGCATAATTACTAAGAAGAGTTCACAGGGTGATGATTAGTTTGCGTTTAAAGCAAATATTTATCCCTAAAACAATAACAGATACAAATATTCGCGATTTTGTTGATAATCGCAGTTCATTTTAGTATCTACTATTGTTTAGTCTTCAACTATATCAAGCAGCAGTTCACAATGTTCTGACCCCTCAATCTCCTAAGAGTTTGACAAAATAGAAGTTTTCAAATTGTTTTTTGTTTGGCAGATTTGCAGTTTGTATGTCGATTGTGAAAATTTCAGTAGCCCCGGTGGGATTCGAATCCTCTCAGGGACGCCGCCTACGTGCTCAATGCCCAAAAACAGAGATTCAGTGACTTCAGTTCTGACCCGAACAATCATGCGTCTAAAAATTAGCAAACTACCTGCTGCAAACAGTTCTTACTTTAACAATGCTGTTGTCAGTATTTAAACCACCTTTAGATCCCTTCCAATCTCGTAAAGGAAACACACTTGCAGCGATGATGTTTTATAATATACCGGCTTAACTGGGTGGAACTTTTCCACGTTTGTGAATGCCTGTGCTGGAATCTGAATGTATTCATTCTACCCGTCAGCTTGTTACATGTATCAAAAGTTTTACCCTGTAACAATGACTTAGTTCATGTGAATAATGTGTTATTTCGATCATGGGTGCCTTTATTTAGTGCTATAGGGGATTAGGCATCTCAAGCTGTGTCCACGTGTTTTCTGTGAAATATCTGGTCGATGCATCACGTTGCCTTTGCAACCAGAATGTCAGTCACTTAAGTGAGTGGTCCTAGAGAAAAGGCAACTTGTTGCTCAATTGTTTGTAGAGATGTGAAATGAAATTTCTGCTTCATGTCAAATGATATGCATTTCGATGGAATTCTTTTAATAGAAAATTGTCCCTCAAACAATTGGGTGGAAAAAAGACTTCACAGCTCATTTGGTATCCCAGCTGATAGCACAGTCGAATTGGGTTCATATTTAGAGGTTGGAATACTATAGAACGCTCCCAGACAAATTTAAGTAAAGTTCAAATTATTGTTACATGGAGCGATCCGAATTAATAACAGAAGTCAACCAATAGAAATGATCGGGAATGCAGAACCTCGAAAATGAGTAAACTAGTTTACTCATAAAAATATGACTTCAACGGAAATAACAGGCATCAGGTGTGGTTTGTGTCCGTTTGAGTAAGAGATGGAAGCTCATATAGAAAAACACTTGAAGTAGTACGCTTGCCAAGCCTTCAGAGGCACATAAGAGATGATTAGGATGTCACAAATGTTTCATTAGGTGCATCTTCGACAAATTCCTTGTAAACCATCTTTGAGTACGGTCAACGAGAAAGAGAAGGCAATTTCACGAGCTTCAGCTTTTTAGCCCCTGTGACGAATAAACCATTCTATTTCAGAAGGGAATATCATCATCCAGTTTCATTAATTGTTCAGTGTGCACTATCAATGGGGTGTGGTTGTATTAACTTGACTGAAACAATTTAAGTACAAACAAATCGGATTAGTGCTTAAGTCTGAATGGGTTACCGAGATGACGTAGCTGCACCCGTGTGTCTTTGGCACTTGGGTTTTATGCATGATGTGTCAGTAAGGCAATAAAAAATTGGTGCCACAACATTCATCATTGTGGTTGATTAACCGATGGCACAAAACGCCAATTGTTCTACGCTTGCGCTGCGAGTAATTTGATTCCAAAATCCGCTTTGAACACTGAGATTGTTATTTTTGCGTTGGTTGTGTTGTATGCCACAATCTGGTGATAAAATATTGGAAAACAAATGAGCACTTGTGTCGGGGATGATTGCTCAGCTTTTCCGAATCAACGGAACCCAAGTTATGAAAACCCTCAGTTCCACAAACCTGCTCATATGCAAAAGTATGCTGAAGATATCGTTTCATGTCAGACCGTTTCTTCTTCCTCGGATTTTTCCTCCTTCACTGAATATCTGTCCCCAATCCAAAAATTTTAAAACCAATCTGTCCTTAATTTTTGCACATCATCACACTTTCCCGTCAGAATCTGTAACCCTAATTGTAACCATTTGTCTCAACCAAATATGTGGGTGTTACTATCGATAATAATCTTCGGTGGTCGACACATATTCAGAACTGTATGGGAAACTTCGGCGCTCCTCCTTTCACCTTCAGAAGCTTAGACAATTTCGCACCCCACAACAAGTTTTGTTCTTTCCTGTTATTCAACGTGTTCTCTTTCTTTTACTTTTTTTCTCACCTGTGGTGTTTCTCGGTCTATTGAAACAAGTTTTTAAAACTATCTGTCGTGGATTGATGATAATACGCCGCTCATCTATAATTTCTGCCGAGTCCTTCCTTATTCACAGAACTTATTAACGGTCATATGATGTCTGATATAATTTTGACAATAAGATTCTGGACGACCTTTCTATCCTTTGCGTCTTATCTTATCTTCTTGTCGGTCCCACTTGATCACTCTTTTCTTTAATCAGTATCTACCCTCTCGAATAAATATCTATAAAAACTCTCCTGTATCATATCTGGATCGAATCTTGACCAAAAAAGAACGAGTTATAAATGAATTACATCAATCTTCACTTGAATGAATCAAACTTCGGAGAAATTTACTCAATCTATTGGACTTATTTATGCATAGTTCCATATTTTCTCCGGTGTGACGACCAGTGTACAGTTTTCAACTTAAATGTAAACATATTTCTGCTTGCAAACATTATACAAATACAAATACAAAATACCACTCATGTTATCCTAGTCGTCACTACTCCTAGCAGTAATTTATCCACCGGGTTTTCTACAGTCTGTCAGCTGTTTCGCACCGTCGTCTTGCCGTTTGTCATTTCTTCCACCAATCACATTGTTTTAAACCGATAGGAATACGTTTGAACAGGGTACCGGGATAAAGCGTGACTTGAACGTTCGGTCCCGATTATTTCTCATTAGTGGAATAGATGATCTCACCAACTCATAAAACACTAGGTATTTCCTAATTGTTAATTATAGGTATGGATTAGGATAAAGAAAAAGGGGAATGGAGAAACATTAATTTAACTTAATTTAACTTAAACCTATCACGATCGATTAACAATTCAATGTGAAATACACATTCACCAATCGATCGCTTGTGAGTAGTGCGTGATAAGGGGATAACGCTCGGAAGTCTCAGTGACCGTTTTTAAACCAAACTTTCAGGAGAAATTCCTAGTTTACTTAACTAACTTTGATACGATCTAGAGTAGAAGCTGCTTTTGTAAATCCTTGTCAACTAGGGCGGAAGTTAATTTTATTCTAGCTTGACGATCCGACGATCCGATTGATTATTAGACAGTTCCACACTCTAAAATAATAAGATAGACTTTAGTAAACCACACACAATCTTGTTAGTCATAATGTCGATGCAGTGTTCTGATTTTAGTTGTTTTTAGGTGAACACATTGACTAGTCCAACAATGAAACGAATAAACTAGAATGAAAATTATTTCTAAGTGGTAAAAAAAAACAGAACACAGCTATCCATTTACATGGGGTTGAAAGATCTTAAAAGCCCACACTCACACTGGTAATTTCATATGCCAAATTGACCAATTGGATTAGTTACAAGTTTTACTTGCAATCAGTGTATGTTATTTCGTAATAAATTGAGGTTAGCATCAAACTTATCAGGCAATTTACCCAAGAGAAACAAAACTAGTTTATCTCCAGCTTCGTGAAAGTTTGTTTTTAATTTTTACGTCTTTTTATTGAATACACAATGATACAATTTTCAGAAAGGGGGGAAACGGCTAATCAAAGGGCTGCCAAGGGGAAAGTCAGGCAGTGGTGGTGGGGTTTGAACACACGTCCCCCGAGGTGGTAATTTGGTGACATTACCACCGGGCTACTACCGCCGTGAATTGCCATAAAACTCTAGGTTAGTTCAACTTCAGATATCATGAAATATATATTTTACATAAAATAAAATACTCCTTAAAATTGCGTTTCAATCAGATAAATAACACACGAGTTACAAAGGCACCATACCTAATTCTGACTTATTCAATATCGAACATATCAGAATTCCCACACTTACCAGTCGTCGAAAGTAAATCAAATATCATCTCAACATGCTAGATTAGATAACCACTGCATAGATCGTCACTGGCATCCACACTTTAGTATGAAGGTGATCCAGGTTTGGAAAAAACCTTCCGTCGATTCACCCACTCGTTTGCTCACACTCCGTTCAAAAGCGTTTCGAAAAGATGGCGTACTAGGTTGCATATCGTTCAGATGACCTTGAACAGTGATTGGTTGATTTCATGAACCGTCACTTCTGAATATTAGCGAGTTACGCGCATGATAAGTAAACTCACACGTCTGTCAGTTCACTTCTCGAATGTGTTTCATCGGGCTTCAATCGAATAGCATAGTTTATCGAACCCTGATACCTATGCAAAAACCGTCTGATCGTCACCTGTATTGAGTGCTATTGTGTTACATGCAGAAATATGTGCTCTACTCGGGATTGTTATTGTGATATCGTAAGGTAGTCCCTTTATATTATTAAGTTATACAAGTCGTTTATATTATTTCATGAACTACATTGTTTTTTAAATTCCCACCATCAAGTAACTAGCGGCTGTTCTACCTCAACCGTCAACCATCTTTCGATTAATGGGGTTGAACCGGAATTGGTGGCAAAGGAAGATAAATACTAATGGGTTCAATGTATAACTGGCATCAGTAGAGTGTCTCGTCAAATTCATCTGTGACAATAAGATGAGTTTTCAGAGATGCTATTTCAAGGATGCGTACTGCATCAAACTAAGACTATGTACCATCCATTCACAGATGATTTGAAAAATTACATTCTTGGTGTTCGTTTTGAACAGGACATAAAACGACCGACCTAGAACAGCTCGAGCTAAATACAGCATTTAGCACAATTGACAGAATTTATTGAGTACTTCCAAATAATAAACGGTTAAAACCAAACCCTCGTCATCTTTGCAAACAGCCGGAATAGGATTTCGGTGAATATGAAACATTCTGTTGTTCATTAATCCCTCCTTCGTATATTTAACTAACTCTGAAAATTTGAGTGGTATATCTTCGTAAATTTTGTTTCGTACTTTTCAGAAATATTCATTTAACTTCCTGTTAATCAGCCAAAATAGGTTATTGACTGTGTAAGTCTATGAGTCGATATCTGAACACGATATGTCTCCTTCATTTAATTGCGATCGTAAAATCTGACGTTCCAGAAATTGATGGGTAAAACAGCAAACAATCCACACATTAGAACCATAAGTACCAAAGGAAACTTAACTTATTTCAAGGTTACACTCACCCCTCCCCCACCAAATACCGAACTGACAAACGGTATTCTCCAGTGAGAGACGGAATCTCTTCTTCTTTTAAGGTCAGAGGTGTCACAGCATCAACGTCAGCCACGAGAAGATCTGCAAACAGAGCGGATTTCGACAAGGTGTACCAACGCACGTGTCAAGGTTACCTGCTGATGAAGTGTTTTATCCCACAGTGCCCTCCAGTGAACTATCAAGTTGTGTGAACGCGTTAATTCTGGACCAGCTGAATCGGACGTTCTTATTAACTGTTCAAACGTTTTTATATGCATACCATGGGCCATGCGACCCAAACGAGATCACACAGATGTGGTCGTTCTAACGCGTGTAGTTTTCTGTCGATCTCTGTTTCATGTGAAACAAGCTGTTAGATTTATTTTGTTTCGGAGCGTCATCCACAGTTAACGTGTCCCTCTCTATTGAAATGCGGTTGAAGATCTGTACAGTTGATTCATCATCAGCTGTGCATTTTCATTAAATCAACCTATTTGGAATCGAACCCGGGAATAGGGTATTGTTAATTGGATACACTAACTAATCGAACGATCCCGATTGGCTCAGCTTACAACTCGTTGTCACTGCGTAATATGGCGCTAATCCGTCATTACCGTAGGAATATTTTCAGATCAAGTTCAAATACTTGATCGTGCATCACAAACGAGTGCAGCTTCTGATTTGTCGATGAAATAGGAAATCTGATTAGACCTCTAAAAAATAAATTAGCGTATCAGTATTCGATTGAAATCGAGTACTTCAGCCACATTCCCGGATATGAATTAGGATGGATTTTTATTCTTGATATTCTCCACTGATGTATCTATCGCAGTTTTATAGCTACCTACAGAAAGTCAGAGATGTTCCGCTGAAATATGCGCTTTGTACAGCAAAAATTAATAACAAATCTATCTTGCCTGTCACCTTCCGAAAAGCTATTTCTAATGAGGTAAACGTTTTAGCAACATATTGCTCAAACGAATCTCGTATTGGAACAGGAGCCTATTCACACCTATCTTGCTCTCCATCCGAATTGATTGGTATCTAAAGTGAAAGCCTAAATACAGGGAGGCAAATTAGTTCAAAGAGAAAAAACATCAAGTGAAACAACATTTCATGAACGAAGGCTGGGGCTATTTCAAACTTACATTGGAGACTACAACGTAGGCGGATAGCTCTGCAACTGGTGCAGANGGTGCAGAGAAGTAACTGATTGTATATTAACAATCCCAATCACTAGAAAGCAATCGACTGGTTGCTTCATTGTTAAAGCAGTTTTTTCTCCTCCTCGTCTCAAACTGCTAATCATCTCAAAATCACCGTTCGGCAGTCTCAGTTACCCCAATTGATTCTCGTTTTCCTATGACAGTACTGAACTGACATCCCGAAAACTCCCCTCTCCCGCTACCCATACGACTGGTGTAATCCTCAAGGTTGATCGAGTTTAGACAATCCTAATACAACCAATGTATTCACAGTGAATACCGAATTCAAGTATCTGAAACCCAAATGTTTTTATTTACTTATTCCCGTATTCAGGCCACTGAATGATCCTGATCTGTCCCGATCAGTTTATTACATGATAAGCCTCACAAACCACGCTGATACCAACCGGGGACTTTTTTTACTGCCATATCTATCTCCCGCATGTCTCATCTAAAGTTAAACTGAACCGATACTGATCAATCTTTCAACCGTATCTCACCAACGTACTGCAAAGACTGCGGTGTACTACATTACCATCGGTATGATGTTTTGTGGCGTTTGGATTGCTTTTGAGTGTATGTGTCCATTAACACCAGCACAGAAAAATGGCTGTTGGTTGTTTGTTCAGTTCAGTTCTCACAGGACGAATTGTGGCTCTCGCCAATCGCGCGTCCAGTTCCTTGTGTTGTCGGCAGTTTCTTGGGGTTCCAACACTTCGAATCAATACTGCTTTCTGAAAGGTAGAATGTTATTGTGCAGTTTCAGATCCCTTGCAATGTTTCGGAAAGTAAAGCGTAACGAATAACTTTCAACATTCAACTTCGGGAAATACTACTACCCAGTATTCGTCTAACTTTCTCTTGAAAGATTTGACGCTAACACAGCTAACCACCGCTTGAGGTAATTTATTCCACAGTGGTATAACCCTGCTTGTAAAGAATCTAGCTCGTAAATTTATTCTGAAATGACTTCTTTCCAATCTAATACGATGCCCCCTCGTGCCCTTGGCAGGAACAAACAAGAATAGGTCTTCGAACTTGAGATCCGAAAGCCATGTGATAATCTTAAAAGTCTCTATAAGGTTGCCCCGCAGTTTTCTGCGGGCCATGGAGAACACGTTCAGGTCCCTCAGTCGTTGAAGGTATCCCTCANCCTTTCTGGCCTGCGACCATTCTGGTTGCTAACCGCCGTACTTTCTCAAGACACAGTTCATCTTGTTTAAAATACGACGCCCATGCGCGTACGTAATAATCTAGATGAGGACGCATAATAGTTTTGTACAAAGCACGAAAACCTCGGGTCTTCTGCAACTTACAACAGCGCACAACCTAAAAAGTTCATGTCAGGCTTCGTTAGCCGCACGCCTGCACTGCTGGGATGATCTGAACATTTGTAATCACTACCCCTAGATCCTTTGCCTCAGAGACACCTCTCGTGTCATCATTGGCTCTTGTGGTCAAGCGCTGACGCTAACCTAGATTCAGTAGTAGAACACATTCATTT
>UZAN01041194.1:43873-55030 GCA_900618425.1 Echinostoma caproni
CACCTTCGGATTGCATCTATATCTAGTTCCAGTCCTCCCTCGGCTCACTTCACATCATCCGCGAACATGTGGCAAGGATTTTGGAGGTCCTTCGCAAGATCGGTAATGAAGGGCAAAAGTAATGACGGACCCTACACCGATCCCTGTGGGTCAGCACTCGATTTTCCCTCAGGCTCGGTCGTATAATTTCCAACTCTCACACCGAATGTGCGACAGTCCAGAAATTCTTTAATCCATTCTCTTGCCCTACCTAGAATCCTTATTGTCTGCAATTTTAGATCCAGAATCTGATGACCGACAGAGTTGAAAGCATCGCTGTAACCTAAATATCAAACTTCCACCTGACGACCTGCGTCTATTCTTTTTATCACTTCGTGTAGAAATATCAGCAGGTTGGGTAGACAAGATGGCTTCCCAAAGAACCCGAATTGGGCTTGAGTCAGAAGCACATGCACCTTCAGGGCCTAACAGCTAGAAGCCTGTCTTTCATGTTGAGCCTGCCTGGTGTGCCGCATGTTACCTACACTAAGTCACACCACTACAATCACTCGAACGGCGTAGTAAGCCACGCAATTTACATGTACTTCGCATGCACACATAATGGAAATGCTTACTGTTATGCACGATAAATAAACAGATCAAATGGAATTGTTTGTCCACCACTTTCACACTTAATACCCTCCACGCCCCCTCGATCCAATCAACCAGATGGTCAATACATTCCGAGAATTAATGAAAGCTGCGTTCGTAAAATCATTCTCTAAGGCTAATTCAAATTTCGGAGCTTCAGAGTTCAGAGGCTAGAATACATTTTTTTTCTGGGTAAGAATTAACTAAGTTCGAAAAAGTATTTGTCCCAAGATGGTTCAAATTTATTTGGATTTTAGGCAGAGTCCAGTTTACTGCTGCTCCACTGTTATTCAATGTAGGAGCTTACTTAGTCTCCGAATATAACTATATGAAACAATATGTAGAAGAAGCATCCAAAATGTTCAGAGGAGTTACAAGGACAGCGTCAGTGTGCTTAAAATTTCGTTTCGATGATACAATCGGCGTCTTTGAACATTTGATTGCAATCGTTTTAGTTAGCTTAAGCTGATCGCACATTCCTAATCCGTAGCCGATGAGTCAGGATGTTGCTGACACGGTTATTGCTGTTGTGCCTGAAGCAATAGCGGAAGTATGAGACTAAAAACAACGACGATCATCTTCGAGGTACATCGCAGTGATCAACTTGTCTGTAACTATATTCTTCTAGGAATGCATTGGGAATCCGGGTAAGTAGCCGTCCTTAGTTCTGACTACACTGGTGTCACCGCATCCATATTTAAAACTGATTCACTTACGAACTAGCGTTTCCCAACTGTAGAGTGGAGTTGGTATGTTTCTATAAATGAGTTTTGTTTCGTGTGCTTATTGCGAAGGAAAATAGAAAAATCAACCTCATTTTTCCAAACCATTGAACATTAAACTGTAAAAGTTTCGACTTTAATATCATCACAATTATCTCGGGTTCGAAAGTAACGTTGGACTTCACACCCAGTGAATTCGACTGACTTGGTAAGAATGTTTTCTCGGAGGAAAAGGTTGTTCGCTCGAAGTTGAACTATTTTAACCCATTAGATCCAAAGTCCAAGGTTTTGCAGCGGGATTCTTGTTCTTTGTATTTAAAATAATTCAAAAACAATAAGAAATCGTACCGTCAAGTTTTAGAAAATGAAAAGGGTCCCAAGAAAAACGGAAAGCAACAGACTGTTGTTAGGTCGTTGTTGGATTAAAACGCTCAATAACCACAGGCTAATCTTATGCCACCTTAAGAGCTTATTCACTTATATTAGTTCTGTGAATAAACTCGCATGTCTTAATTTACGGAAAATCGTTAGATTCATTTTAACCTGTTCTCGTTTATTTCAACAAAACATTTTCCTAAAGAAGTTTCAAAGAATAAATGTACCATGCATGGTCTACTGGAACCTTGTAGAAGCTGTTCACGGCTGTTTTGTCTGGAAGCCCTACCCATAGAACCAAAGATCGTAGCGGATAAGTTTTGTGNGTCATAGAGCTCAGTCGAGTAGCTTGTCAGATCAGTACTCTCGTGGTTGACGCAATTGATCGATATGGCAATCGAATGCGACTCCGTTTTAATGGTCGACTTCTATGCAGCACTTGAACCTGGATTTATTCAAACTCAAGCATGATCTCATCACAAGATAACTTTGGGTTACATGTCACTGTGCGTTTGAACTGATGTTAGATGTACCAACGTATCTTCAATTGGTCTCAAAGGAGGAAGATTGTGGTAAACGTAAAGGCAGTGTTGAAAAAGTTCAACATTCTCAGGCTCCGCAACTGTCTAAGGTGTGTAAAATTGCACCTGTAAATAAATAACCTGCATACTTTTGAACAGGAAATAGCATTACCTCGCAGTAAACAAACAAAAGGTGTTTGCAGAATAGCCAACCAGTTTATATGGACTCAAATATACTGAGGCTGAGGAAGGGGAATACTTTATCTTTTTTATAGCAGTACCCACCCGGGTAGCACAGCGTAGCGCATTGATCGGTTACAACGAGTTACTTATGAGCTAGATCAGCTGCAGTATTTAACCCTTAACATACNTTATTCGTTAATTAAAGTGCATTTATTTTTGGAGTCAAATTCTCCTGATTTTTGTTTTAATTTTTGGCGGGAAATCATAGTTTGAGTGACTCTGATCTTATGCTGAGTTGTCGTTAGCTGCTTCTGTGCAGAAGTTCTTATTTCTTAACGTCCATCGGATAGTAAGGGAAATTTTGTGATACATTTATTTCATTGCTATTGTTTTTCGCTTCATTATCAAATTGTTTCCGAGAATTATTTCAGTAATCATGCAATAAACATGTAATTTCATTCAGCTTCCTAAAATGTCATCCATATCTCGTTGGACATTTTGTCGCNCGCATACGAAGACAGCGGATGCAACAGGCTAAGTGTCTTGTTTTCGGCGAGGTAAGTTTTTATGAACACCGAAAAAGGTGACCAGGAACTATAGATCATATAATTGTAAAACATGTATTTTATTCGAAATACGTTTTATTTTTTAAGTGCAGCTCACTTCTTTCAATGTGAATTCAACCTTGCGAATAAGTTCAAGTATCCATGAGACGCCAGGATTTTCAAGGTATATACTTGATGAAATATCAGACATGTGCACAATTTCTGGTTAGCTTAGCTCGTTTGGTTTAAAAATGTTCACCCCTGTTAGCGGAAGAAAGTACCTTGGAATAAAGTACACAAAGCAATGGACATGTTGTCACACAAGGTTTCATGAAGACACGTACTAATATGTCCCATGGTCGAGTGTGGCTGAATGCGCTTCGAAAATATTTTCCGGAGCTTCATGTACCACCACACCACCACATTTCGTCCGGTTATACGATTGAAGACCGAAATCTACTTTTCCGAATATCAGGTAACATGTTTGGTACTTTTACTTTTTAGAAACACTGCCTGAAATACGTGCACACCAAAATTGAATTGCTACAAGGAAAATTTCATGACATCACATTATCACATCAGCCAAAACCAATCAGATAGTTTGCTGTTGTCAATAATCCATGCAAAAGCGTGCGGCCAATGGAATAAGTGGAACGAAATTTGTCAGATGAGATTACCTGACAAATTTGTAGGTTGAGGTTTCTTTTCTATTGAGTGCTTAGGTGAAACAATTGACGCAAATGGGTGGTGAAGACGAGTCAAGAGATAAACAATTTTTTGGGTGTTTGTGAGTGAGAATACGTTAATAAACAAGAACAGAGTTACGGTCAATGTAATCATTGTGGGTTGGGAAGGATTTTCAAGAAAACCAAAGTGAAATACACCGGCCGCCAAAATCCTTCCTGCGCTCGTCTGGGTCAAAGGGTTGGCGCAGGTCACTCATTCTTGTCCACCTATCTACCTACTTAGTCCCTGCTGTCAGTGCTTCTACCTATGAACTGTTCAACCTTCACCACACTCGTCCATGTTGACCTCCAAGGACTTTCACGTTCGTTCGTAGAGATCTGCCCTCTGCATCAGCAAGCTCGCAGTCAGTCACACGATAAAGATAACAGTGGGTCAAATGTCTATCATTATAGCTAAAGTCTCGATGTGTAAATAAGGCGTACATGTGGACGGGGTAATTGTTGTTCGTGTTTACAAATGAAATCAGGTTCAGCATGCAGGGATAGTGTGTGAATGGATGAGTGTTGTGAGGACATGGGTCGCACCTTCGAGGTTCATGGTCCAAATGGTGTATAAACCAAAATATAAATAGACACTTAGTCACGAAAATTGGATAGATAGGATGTATGGTATGGGCGTGGGAAAACTGCGTTGTACTGGTGGGGTTAATATCACTGGGGCGCAAATTGCTCAGTGTGGCACGTAAGTCTATACACGGCGTGTCTCCACAACTTCATCACCTAACTGCATGGTAGTCATCTCCCTCCAATAAACACACTCTTTGAATGTCGCGCACATGTTCACCGGCAGCTGTTTTCAATTTCACCGTTCTTACTAGTCCTTCTGGGTCCGTGTGTCTTTCTATAACTACATCCGCTGGCCAGTTGTCGCGTTGGAGCTATTCGTCGGCCAACAACGTCTCCGAACTTCAGCGACCGTTCTCTTTGCAATTACCTTTGTCGGGCTTGAAGGGTTGGCAGGTACTCTCTTGTCCAACGCTTCCAAAACACTCTTGCCAGGTAGTTCGCATGCTTCCAACCCGAGGTAAAGCAGCCACTAATAGGTTTTGGCATATCTACACCAGCATTGGATCTAATTAGCAGAAGTTCACTGGGGTTAGCGCTAGTCCTTGCATTTCATCACTGGTGACGGGTACAAGTGATCGGTTTTTGAGTATTCGTTCCGCCTCCACAAGGAATGTATTCAAGGGTTCGTCGTCCGGAGCCTGTTGTTCGCATAACGCTGTTAATATTCTCCGTACCGACCGCATGAACCCTTCCCAAAATCCCTGGTGGTGACTGCTGTAGGGTGGGTTGAAGTGCCATTGGGTCCCAGATGGCAACAGCCGATCTTGCAGGGCGCATTTGTCTATCCGCCTCTGTCATAAGCTCAGCTTCCTTTGTGCCCCGATGAAATTGAACCCGTTGTCGGAAAACACATTCGATGTGTCGCCTCGTCTACCCACGAATTTCTGCCAGGCCACAATAAAAGAGTCGGTCTACATGCTGTGTGCGATCTCTATATGCAAAACGCGTGACTGTAGACAGTTCATCAGGCATCCATACCGTTTCTTCGTCGACGTCTTTCGTCTCACCTAAAGTGGCCCGAAGTAGCTCACTCCAGTTTCGCCGAAGGGCCACTAATCTAGTCGTACTCGGAAACTTGGTTCCGAGGCCATCAGTTTTTTGCTGAATGTAGCATTCTGACGACGACAAAAGAGACAGTTATCCACGATGCGCTTCACCGTAGCTCTCCCTCGCACTATCCAAAACCGACGGCGAATGGTATTGAGTCGATGATTTTCCCCGGCATGACCTTCCTGCATGTGAATATCTATGATGAGTGTGTGCGTGATTTGGTGATTGTTTAGCGTCAAAGTCCAATTTAGAGTTCTTCAATCTACAGCCTACTCTCAGCAAACCATCTACCAATATTGGACAGAGTCTGCAACGTAATGCACGTCGATAGGGATCAAGATTCCCCTTTCCTCCCCTCGGCGTATTCCTGGCATGGGACGAGGGAGCCGTGTATTGCCCAGCTTGGACAGGCTCATCCACCAGCCTTGCCAGGTCTTATGTTCCGCTTCGCATAGGGCCTCATCCCAAGTAACCTTTTTTCTACACGTCGTGCAACAGAATCTTTCCCGGCAGTAGCCACGGTGCGGTGAACCCCATTGGGTAGTAAAGGCAGGCCAACGAAAACAGAATCTCTCTGGGAGTCGATATCTTCTCAGGTAGCTAGAGTTGGAACAAACATTCATCGTTTTCCGAGTCCCGCTGCACACCACGAGCCCTGTCTGTTGGTAGCGGGCTTCCTCGCAAGTCACGAAGATACTGTGGCCGTTCCTCAACTGGGATGCAATCGATTGCTTCACAACTGTTAGAGATCCACTTGGTTAACCTGAACCCTCCCATGAGCAGTAGCTCAAATAAGTCGCCAATGTGTCAAACTGCTTCCTCAATGCTATCAAAGGATCCCAAGAAGTCGTCCACATAAAAGCTATGTTTAAGAGAGGAAGTAACCGTGGTTTGGAACGCTGGAAAAATTGATTCACCGTCGTTTTTAGAACGAAGTTTGCACAGAACGGGAGGTTATCGCGCCCAACGGATGCAGCGTCATCCAATATTCCTTGGCAGGCCCATCTAGGTCTCCCTTCGGCCACCAACACAACCGTAAAGCGTCCCTTTGCCCTTCGGGGACTTTACTCTGCATGGAAATTTCCTGGATATCAGCCGCTACCGCAATTGACCCTAGACAAAGTCGGCACAGCACCTCAATCAGCAGAGTCCTCAGATCTGGGCCTTGCAGTAGACGATCGTTTCGAGCAATCCCGTCACACTTAGCAGCACCATTGAACACAACCCTGGGCTTCTGAGGTTTCTTCAGGTTTATAATTGGGTGGTGCGGAAAGAAGCACAATGGTTGCTCTTTCTCTGCTTCTCCCACTGCGTGTTCAATATAGCCCAACTCGATAGGCTCCCTACAACTGTGCGTTCTTTTTCAATCGTCCCTTTAAATAGTTGAGCCTATGGAAGGATTTCTGTCGATTATCGGGCAGTCGATTGGATCCCGTTCGCTACGGTAACGGCACTTTAAAATGGGTTCCGTTATGTCGTGTTATTTCGGTAACGATAGCCAGGGCTACTCTGTCTTCCCTCGACACAGGTACTCTGTCATCTGCCATGTCCCCGAAATCGTGTTTGTATAGCCACTCCAAGTCGTCTACCAATGAGGTTGTCCGGCCTTGAGATGTAGTTGATTGAGGCCGAGTAATTACCATCCTTAACTGGCGGTCGGCAGAGTATCCAGCCAAATAATGTGCGCACAGCGTACGGATCTTTATGGCCTCCTATCTGTTGGTTCAAAACCCCGTCCCCTTCAGGTAAGTCACGGCCGATCAATATGTCCAATCGGGTGTCCGGAGCATCCTCAAACGGCAGATCGTGTAGGTGAGGCCTGCGCCGCGCCAACAATTTGATACTTTCATAAGCTCTCATTGGTAGGTCGGCGACAGTATGTGCCTGGTGCATCTTTATGGTATCTTCCCCCGATGTGGAAGCCAACTTCAAACTCAGTTGGGAAACTCGAACTGCTCATGCCGCATTTACCATGCTGATTATCAGTGAGGTGTTTTGTACTCCCAAGTCGTGTTCTCGCGCAAGGCTCTCTCATGAGGATGGTATCCAATTCATTGTCTAGAAACGTCACGGGTTGGACCAAACCACGCGGAGTCTCCACTTGGATTGGTATTATTCCCAAGGAATCAAAATGACCCACAGCCCCCCACTGACCTGCCGGGTTACTTCAAGGGGGGTTCTAGTCTCCTTGGTTCTTCGTCGGGGCATCTTTGAAATAGTTTTCTATTTGTGTACTGTACGTTAACCAATTAGCACTTGAGTAACGCGTAGCCGAAACCTATAAAAATTGAGAAATAAAACACGATTGATCCGTGATGTTCTACTTTACTGAATTAGAATAATTGTTACAAAATATACATCAAAGCAAACCTCAGATATGCAACCGAAAGCACTTAGGCAATCGAGAACTAAATAGGATGTCCAACGAGAGCCAACAGGTCGATCATGTTCTTTATTCACGCCAAATTGAAATTTGGCGGGTATCGAGTTAAGAGATAAACAATTTTTTGATTGTTTGTGAGTGAGAATACGTTAATAAACAAGCGACGCAAGAACAGAGTTAAGGTCAATGTAATCATTGTGGGTTGGGAGGGATTTTCAAAATATCAACGTGAAATACAATATTTTGTGGACTTGCGTAATCTGTTAAAAGATCGCTAAAGCAGCATTACAAAAAGCCCAAACCCGTTGTCCAACGTTATTGGTTTGCGATCGTTACGCGCATGTTCCACCGCGTTCAAATTGCTACTAGGCTAAGCATGCAATGTCAATCAGACCACACTTCTTGCCAAAAAGACCACAATGTCGCTCCTGAAGGAACCGCTATATCACTCAACGCCAAATACTCAAAGCGTGAGCTCCAAAATAGCTTAGAGTCGCAAGCAATTTAAACCAGTGTCACAAACAACTGAATGGTGGAACAAAACCAGCCCTCAAGGCTCAAACACAGTTTTCCATAACAAGCGAACCGTTATAGATACACGTTACAAACATCATGGAAAACAAAACACTCAAGGAGCAACTCAGCAGCAGAAGCAGAAAAATATGATAAACTTTGCGCCAAAGAACGTCTTCTTGAAAATGTCGCAAACAGAACAGAGCTCGCCGGGTGAGCCAATTCCTCACCTAACTCTAATACACGAAGAACCCTAGGTGATGATAGCTCGTAAGAAAAGCTGAAGCAGGTAATTCCTAATAAAATTAAGAACCCGTCAAGGCCGAAATTAAAAAACAAGGGTATCATGGGCCCAACTACAGGGCAAAACTTTCGACAACAAAACTCTGTAGCACGTTTCCAAAAGCCAAGAAAAGAGAAGCTCAAAAGCTCGTCAGTGAATCAATCCACAGTCATCAAATCATGGTAAAAGGGCCAAAACCATCCAACCTGCGGGAAACCCCAAGCTTACGAGATTCAGAGAAACAAACACTCATTATATTGGCTATCGCTCCCATCTCGTAGAACGAAAGCCAATTGAAAACGCTGTCAGTCCAATTACGAATGCAAATAACCAGAATGAAGATACTTCAGTCTGCGTACGAACACACATTGGGCCGGATAAGGAACATTCTGACTAGATCCCCAGAGACCTACTTTCGTGTAACCTTTTAAAGGCTCAAATCGAAAAGAGCCAAATTCAGAGAGTTCTGCGCCACAAAAGCATGTCCTCCGCTCGCGAAATCCCACCCCTTTATTGATCAGGACTATTTCCTCTCTAAAGCACAGCTGATCGCCGCCGTTCATTGGTCCTGACTTCACATTCCCAAAGATGCCGGCTCCACTCACTACCCCAAACCCTCTTCAGCTGCTGGTTACAATCAGACAACCATGAGCCAGAAAGGGGGCTAATCTGACTCGTAGCTTCTCCAGGCGAACCCCAACATCACAGGCGTCAGTTCAGCATGAGAGCTCAGCCAACCCCCGTCCAAAGCAGCGGGAACTCCCTGAAGGACCTCTACGAGGAAACTATAAACTCGCCTCCGAAGAGACACCAACGGCCGCACCTAATCTCAGGCGTACTAGTCAACGTCTGCAATCTTCTCAAAAAGAGAATCGACATCACCCACCTTCTCCTCGCTAATCGGAGATCATAGCAATGGGTTTCAACGGTACGGAGAGGACAGAAGGGGAGCCCCCGGTGGGGAATGTCTCATGCTCTTTGGCGAAGAGATTAGTTAGTCCCCAGCCCAATTCATGGAAAACACGCCATTCACTTAGACAACAGCACGTATATTCCACCTCAACCCTCCAGTTCTAACGGTAGGGATCGTCGCGCAGCCCAAGCACATCCAGTGCAGAAGACTCACAAGCGTTAAGAAATGCTTCTCGGACTGGATATTGACTATTAATTCTTGATAACTTCAATGCCCCAAATATAAATAACCAAACGCTGGACCGCCAGTAAGAATCCCTTCGCTAAGCAGCTGCTGCGTACTCCCTGCTCACCGACTCTTACCCAACCCGTGCTAAAACCTACCGGGACAACAGCACCCTACTCTAGATCTGATCTGTTTCAGAAATCTGGCCGTAACCGAAGTGACATTATGAGTATCTCTAGGGAAAAGCAACCACTGCGCGGTAGAGTTTTTCTTCGGACAACTGGCATTCCCAATGCTTAAGCTGCGAACCCGACGTTTCCACGCTGTCAAAGTAGGAGAACTATTTGGCAGCGCAACGGAAATTGACTGCTCTAGTTTCGGCATTGTAATGGATAGATAGGCGCCTTGTTTTAGAAACATAACTATTCTAACAGAGAAGCACGTCCTGCTGGGGGTAGGAGAACTTCGGAGCAACAAGCCGTGGTGGAAGCCCAGGATCCACGAAACCACGGAAAAAACGGTTAGCTTAGAATACTTACACTAGTCTTAAGTGCTTCGCCCGAAATAGAAGAAACAAATAAGAAACCAAGCGATCAAGATTTAAAAATAATAATAGTAATAATAGATGTATATTTCACGAAGTCCCGTGAAGCTCGCATGAGCATGATCATGTGTACAACACAAATATTTGTACAAGAAAGGAGTAAAAGTAATTGTGAGTTACTGTGCACTGCTGTCCCAAGAGAGCTAAAATGAAGTAAGCGCTCCAAACACAAAGCGGACAAGGTCACTGAGGAAAATGGAGTGAATGGTGGTGGGCTCTGAAAGAGCATGTCAATGGAAAAAGGAACAAAACAGTAATCGTTTTACCGAATAAAAAGTGAAATAATTGGACATGCGGCGAGCGAAAAGTAAAACAAATTAAAAAGATCGGTAGACCCATGGACAGGAAAGGTGGAAAAGAAGTGCAAGAACGGATAGGATGAGACAGAACAGAGTTGAAGCATCTAATAAAGTATACGTATTTACTATTCAGTGTGACCCATTTGACCTCTTTGAGGACATATTCAATGGCTTCAGGGGCTTCGATCAGTAATGGATGGTTTAGGTTATTTAGGCGTTGGTTGCTTTGATGTGGGCTGACTACACGCTAGGCATCAAACCTTAACACACCTTGTAGGTGAGGCAGGAGGTGAGTTCCTCAACTTGGTCCTGAATGTAAACGCCTGTAGTCACAGTGATGGATACAGCCGTGCCCAACAACCATTGCCGGAGCAAAATTATTCAATGCGGGTGTACAACCCAAGCCTTCGCCAGACCCAAGCCAACCAAATCTGGAACAGGAAAACAAAACTCAGCAGTCTCGGGGGATATCCAGCTGATAACGGGAAGAGGGTGAGACAGAGCTGGAGTCAAAAGAAAATGCTAACCAATCTAGGTAACTGGGTGCTGTAATTTATCGAAGACATTCAACATGGGTTGTCGATTCCACTTCTAGACC